>DAKLCV010002304.1:111904-128044 GCA_030247045.1 Colobus guereza
CTAGAAGACTTCTAACATAAAATCACAGACAACATTCTCATGATCTGAAAGTATGGCACATTCAGCTCAAGGGACCCTGAGTGTCTGCTGGCATAAGTGAAACTTCACTTGGACTGGAGCAGTTAGCACCAGCACTGACACAAGAGTTAACAGAGGTAGATGGTAAGTTAAGGACCATACCAATTGGTGAGAAGACCAAGGAATTAATTAGCTTGCCTCACAAATTTCCATCTGACATCGATTAGGGAAGCTGAAACCAAGTCTCCCCATGTCACTTACCTATAAAGACAGGCAATGTAGCACTTTGTGCTCTATTTGTCTTCTTTCTACCTGAACTATGTGTGCTATATATATATGTCCTTGCAAATAAAAGAGACCATTATATGTCACGTGATACACCAATTTATAGAAAAGGAAGTTTTGTCTTCTATAAAGAATGGAAGAAATAATCCATAAAGGAAGAAATTCTGAGGCACTGAGAGATCTCACAACTAAGTTTAACAGATTGGGGTGGATGTAATACTTTATGCCTGTAGTCCCTGTTACACTGGAGGCTGACAGGGAAGAATCATATAACCACAGCAGGGGTCAAGATGGCAGTAGCTAAAATACCTTGATTCGAAAGCAAAAAAAAAAAAAGACTGCATGTCAACAGCTGGATTATCATAGTGGCCAATAATTACAAAGTGGAAGCTCCCAGATGTGGTAGTCAATATGTGACTCCTAATAAAGTAAATAATAGTACATATTTTTAGCAGTTAGTATTAAAATTCAAAGATGACTAAAGGGAAGTGTAAAATTCTTCTTTTGTTTTGTTTTCTAATTTAAACCTGGAAGATACCACAAAGCTTGTCACCATTTCCCACATACTAGTGATGTGGCATGGTATCTCTCATAAACAAATGATAAAGCTGTGATAGTTCTTGTAGAATCCTATATATTTCCATAAGAAAACTAGAAGACTTCTAACATAAAATCACAGACAACATTCTCATGATCTGAAAGTATGGCACATTCAGCTCAAGGGACCCTGAGTGTCTGCTGGCATAAGTGAAACTTCACTTGGACTGGAGCAGTTAGCACCAGCACTGACACAAGAGTTAACAGAGGTAGACGGTAAGTTAAGGACCATACAAATTGGTGAGAAGACCAAGGAATTAATTAGCTTGCCTCACAAATTTCCATCTGACATCGATTAGGGGAAGCTGAAACCAAGTCTCCCCCATGTCACTTACCTATAAAAGACAGGCAATGTAGCACTTTGTGCTCTATTTGTCTTCTTTCTACCTGAACTATGTGTGCTATATATATATGTCCTTGCAAATAAAAGAGACCATTATATGTCACGTGATACACCAATTTATAGAAAAGGAAGTTTTGTCTTCTATAAAGAATGGAAGAAATAATCCATAAAGGAAGAAATTCTGAGGCACTGAGAGATCTCACAACTAAGTTTAACAGATTGGGGTGGATGTAATACTTTATGCCTGTAGTCCCAGTACTTTGGGGGCCTGAGGTAGGCAGACTGCTTGAGCCCAGGAGTTTGAGAACAGCCAAAGCAACAGCATGAAAGAAGAAATTCATCTCTACAAAAAGTACATCTTTATAGGTATACTGAAACTTATGGGCGTGGTGGTGTGTGCCTGTAGTCCCTGTTACACTGGAGGCTGAGGCAGGAGAATGGCATAAACCCAGGAGGCAGTGCTTGCAGTGAGCTGAGATGTGGCCACTGCACTCCAGCCTGGGCGATAGAGTGAGACTCTGTCTCAAAAAAAAAAAAAAAAAAAAAAAAAAAAAAAAAAAAAAAAAAAAAAAAAAAAAAAAAAAAAAAAAAAAAAAAAAAAAAAAAAAAAAAAAAAAAAAGACTGCATGTCAGGCTGGGCATGGTGGCTCAAGCCTGTAATCTCAGCACTTTGGGAGGCCGAGACGGGCGGATCACGAGGTCAGGAGATCGAGACCATCCTGGTTAACATGGTGAAACCCGTCTCTACTAAACAATACAAAAACTAGCCGGGTGAGGTGGTGGGCGCCTGTAGTCCCAGCTACTCAGGAGGCTGAGGCAGGAGAATGGCATAAACCCAGGAGGCAGTGCTTGCAGTGAGCTGAGATGTGGCCACTGCACTCCAGCCTGGGCGATAGAGTGAGACTCTGTCTCAAAAAAAAAAAAAAAAAAAAAAAAAAAAAAAAAAAAAAAAAAAAAAAAAAAAAAAAAAAAAAAAAAAAAAAGACTGCATGTCAGGCTGGGCATGGTGGCTCAAGCCTGTAATCTCAGCACTTTGGGAGGCCGAGACGGGCGGATCACGAGGTCAGGAGATCGAGACCATCCTGGTTAACATGGTGAAACTCCGTCTCTACTAAACAATACAAAAACTAGCCGGGTGAGGTGGTGGGCGCCTGTAGTCCCAGCTACTCAGGAGGCTGAGGCAGGAGAATGGCATAAACCCAGGAGGCAGTGCTTGCAGTGAGCTGAGATGTGGCCACTGCACTCCAGCCTGGGCGATAGAGTGAGACTCTGTCTCAAAAAAAAAAAAAAAAAAAAAAAAAAGACTGCATGTCAACAGCTGGATTATCATAGTGGCCAATAATTACAAAGTGGAAGCTCCCAGATGTGGTAGTCAATATGTGACTCCTAATAAAGTAAATAATAGTACATATTTTTAGCAGTTAGTATTAAAATTCAAAGATGACTAAAGGGAAGTGTAAAATTCTTCTTTTGTTTTGTTTTGGGACATTGAGTGTCTTGCTCAGTCACCCAGGCTGGAGTGTGGTGGTGAGATCTTGGCTCATTGCAAGCTCCACCTCCCGGGTTCATGACATTCTCCTGCCTCAGACTGCTGAGTAGCTGAGATTAAAGTCACAAACAATCATGCCAGGGTAAGTTGTGTAATATTAGTGTAGACAGGGTTTCACTGTGTGAGCCAGGATGGTCTCGATCAACTGATCTCGTGATCCACCCACCTCTGCCTCCCAAAGTGCTGGTGTTACAGGCCTGAGCTACATGCCAGACCCACTGTGTGTATTTCTGACACAAGGGATTTGAAATCCAATGAAGCTAGGTTCTATCTAGCTCTTACTTCCTCACAATGTGACCAGAACTACCATGGGAGGCAGGAGACTATAGCCCTGTCAATGTTCCCACTGCCATCTAAGCTACTCTCAGGCTTCAGTGACAGAGTTAAGGTGTTATCTGCAACCAGGGTATCCCACAGAGCCAATAATATTCAGCATCTGGTCTTTCAAAGAAAATCTTTGCCCCTGCTTTAGAAAATAGATGAAAAACAGATCGATATAGAAAAATGGGATAATAAAGACAAGCAGGAATGACATGACATAACAGCCATGAAAAACTAGAAGAACTAGTAATAATTCTCCAGAGAATGTAATGGGAGAAAGGATGGAGAGTTAAAAACTGAAGAAAGTAAACAATCGTATTATGAATTATTGCTGGGCTAAATTTTAGAGCTGAAGTTTGCCAAAGGAAGTGCTTGTTACTTTCTTCAGCACAAACATTGAAGCAGCAGTGCCAAAAAAATGGAGGGACAAGTGTGTGTTTGTGTGTGTTTGGGTGTGTGTGGTTTGCATGTGTGTGTGGGTGCGAGTGTCGGTGTGTTGATGTGTAAGGGAGATAATATGCATCCACACACTCATCCCCATATAAGAAGCCACAAATGGGTGAGCAACATGGTGCTAAGTCAGCAGGAGGATGGACAGAAGGGAATTCAAAGAACAATTGCACTGGGGTACTGTTTCCAACTACACAGATGGGCAGAAGACAGAGTTTCCTTCATACACATTCCGTGCTTGGTGTGAGTTGTTAATTTGATTTTGCTTTTGTAAACAGCTGAAGTGGCAAGAAGGCTGTAATTTTTGTTCAATTTTGACAGAGAAAACTCTCAGGTGAAGTGGAAGAATGGGAAACCCTGGGAGAAAATGACCCCATTGTCACACAAAGGGAAGGGAATAGCTGCAATCACTTAGCAAAGACTTGAGGGTATTGGGCAAAGGTGAGACACACATTGGGAATCTGCACTGTCCAATCTGTGGAACTTTCTCCAAGGATGCAAATGTTGTACATCTGTGCTGTCCAATATGAAAGCCAGTGAGTGCATATTAGAAATGTGGCTACTGTAACTGTAGAACTGAATTTTAGTTAAACCAGAAGAGTCCCATGTGGATAGTGGCTATGCAATAGATAGCACAGGTCTAGATCCAAGATTCCAAGCCAGTGGCACAATCTTGACTCACTGCAAATTCAACACCCCAGGTTCAGGAGATTCTCCTGCCTCAGACTGCTGAGTAGCTGAGATTAAAGTCACAAACAATCATGCCAGGGTAAGTTGTGTAATATTAGTATAGACAGGGTTTCACCCTACAGCCCAAGCTGGGCTTGAACTCCTAGCCTCAAGTCATCTGTGGACATCAGCCTCTGAAACTACTGAGATTAGAGTCATAAGCCACTGTGCCCAGCCCAGTTTCAATATTTTTTAATAAAATGTCTGTAACATCCACTACCTTCCCTTCACCCACAAAACAAGTATTACTTAGAATTCCAATATGTAATGAAAATAAAGCAACTGCCATGACTGATATACCTGCATTGGCATGAGTGTGTGTTCATGGGCTACTCGATTTTTCCATTGCTTTAAACAGGGGTCTTTGAAGAATCTCCAACCAACGCTTGTACCAGAGGCCCTGAGGAGGTAGCTACACAGAATGAGATAGTAGATTAAATTGGGAAATTGAGGACAACAGGAGAACCTAGGATCATTTCCAAATGTCTAGCTGTGCGGAACAAAGAGAATGTGGCCACTCTTCTAAGATGCCCTCATCCCAATCTCCAAAACTTGTGAGTATGTTACTCCTCTGGGAGACAGGCAAGGCTCTGAGGGCAGAGATTTTACCTCATCTTGTCTGTTCTGGACTGGGCATTCAACTCGGGCCGTGACTGGGGGAACGAGGAGGTTTGAGAGGAAGCTGTTGATGGGAGTAGGCTGGCGCCTGATGACTTAAGAATACACAATTGCACCTCATTGGGGACAGGTGGAAATGAAGTCTCCTTGATGTTCCTTAAAACCCGTTTCACTGCTAAGCCAGAAACCCGTTTCAGGGCTTCCCCAGAGGCTTTTTTCAGTAGTTCACCTGAACGACTGGTGTTTTTCAGTCGTTCGCCTTCCCTCTACCCGCCAGGTAACCTGTAACCATTGTGTCTTCTAGTCCAACTTGCTGCCTGTGTGTGACATGTTGAGTCAAGATGAGCAGGGGAAAAGGTACACCAAATGTTGAAGGACTGGGGGGACTGGGCACACTCGAAGTATCAGAATTAGCTTCATCTGTTCCATAATTTTAAAAGTGTAACCTGTAGTTCACATTTAAATTCATCCAATGTTTGGGTTTCAAGACTCTATCCTGAAACATTACAGTGTCTTTGAAACTATTGAGAATATGTTGTGTTTGAGTCGACTTAAAGGAGAATGTTCAAATTGAACTGACATAAACACTGGAGCAGAAAGCATTTATATAATGAACACATTTTAGTAAGATTAGGCCCATGTTATAAATCTGGCTTACAGGTTCTTAAAACAATTTTCATGGTGTGCTCTCACCTGAGAAAATAATGTCACAGCAACACTTGGCAGATTATCCTATCATATTTTGGTGACAAGACCTGCAAAGCTGAAAAGTATCACACAGTGAACATTATAGATTACAATTAACTTAAACTATTAACTCCTTAAAGGGCATCAAAATCTGGCATTGAGAAAATAAAAACAAACAAGCCCTCAATTTATGATAAACATAAATTGGAATTGCTGGGCTCTTCTCTGGTGAAAACTCTACAGTTCCGTTTATTCTGAATGGCAGCATGTTCTCGAGACAAACTTGGTTTTTGAGCCATTCTTGATGAGAAAGGCAAGTGTCATCACCTCCGTTATGGCTTTTGAGCTTCCTGTCCATTGCCAAGGTGTCACTAGGGAGGGAAGAATGCATGCACATCCCAACCAGGAAGTGCTGCTGAAGGTAACTGATGGTGTTTTTTGTTGTTGTTCTAACCCAGTAGGTCCTGATGAAAAATATGATTCATTTAAACTGCCCGGACTTCCATGGGTGGCATTTCAAGGCAGCAACGTGCTACAGGTAAACTATATGTTTAAGATCTCTTTCTTTTTTTTTTCTTTTCTTTTTTTTTTTTTTTTTTTTTTTTTTTTTTTTTTTTTTTTTTTTTTTTTTTTTTTTTTTTTTTTTTTTTTTTTTTTTTTTTTTTTTTTTTTTTTTTTTTTTTTTTTTTTTTTTTTTTGTTTTTTTTTTTTTTTTTTTGCTTTTCCTATCTACCAATATATCTGTCTGTAGCAATATATTGACATTGATTATTTTTTAAAGTAAATATTTGTTCCCCTGTTGATGTAGATTTAGTTGTCTTATTGTTTGCTCTTTTCTAATAGAGACAGCCAATATGCAGTGTGCACCATTTGTGTTAGTGTAAATGTATAGCTGTGTGAATTGACAGATTTGGAATGAGTAGATTAAAACACACTTGCATTTTAAATATATATAAGCCCTGACACATTCCTCTACCAAGTGAATGAGCACAGCTATACTTCCACTCCATTGCCAATATTAACGTTATCAAACTTTTGATCTTAACAGTGTTCTAGGGAAAATAATGGTTCCTTTGTTTCATTAATTTGCATTTATGATTTTGTTCATGTTTATTCAACATCTGATAATCTTGCTCATACTTGTTAGACATTTTATTTTTTTCTCTAATCTGTGCATGCTTTTTCAGTTTTGTTCTTTTTTGTTTTAACTGATTTGTAAGGGCTGCTTAACAATATTAAATGTCATCATTTTAATCCTGGTTATGCCTCCATATTATTGCAACTATTTTTTCCAGTGTATTATTTTTCTTTATTTTATGCCATATGTAAACTTTTAATGTTTATGTAGTGAGATTGATAAATATTTCTCTTTATTCCTTCCAGGTTTTGTAACATGCTTGAGAAGGAAATTTTTCAGATTTATTCTTAAAAGTTACAACCAAACAAAGTGACTCATTCTTGTGATCTCAGCATTTTGGAAGACCTAGACAGGAGGATCACTTGAGGCCACGAGTTTGAGATCAGCCTGGGTGGGCAACATGGGAAGACTCTGTCTCTCCAAAAAATAAATAAATAAATAAGTAAATTAATAAATTAATAAATTAATAAATTAATAAATTAATACATTTCCTTGGCATGGTGGATGGTGGTAAATAAATGCCTGAGCATTTTCAACATATAGGAAAGTTGAAAGAATTCTAGTCAGCACTTAGATACCTACCACTGATATTTCACTGAAACATTTATGTTATATATGCTTATATGCTTCATCATTTTAATCCTGGTTATGCCTCCATATTATTGCAACTATTTTTCCAGTGTATTATTTTTCTTTATTTTATGCCATATGTAAACTTTTAATTTTATGTAGTGACATTGATAAATATTTCTCCTTATTCCTTCCAGGTTTTGTAACATGCTTGGGAAGGAAATTTTCCAGATTTATTCTTAAAAGTTACAACCAAACAAAGTGACTCATTCTTGTGATCTCAGCATTTTGGAAGACCTAGACAGGAGGATCACTTGAGGCCACGAGTTTGAGATCAGCCTGGGTGGGCAACATGGGAAGACTCTGTCTCTCCAAAAAGTAAATAAATAAATAAGTAAATTAATAAATTAATAAATTAATAAATTAATAAATTAATAAATTAATAAATTAATAAATTAATAAATTAATAAATTAATAAATTAATAAATTAATAAATTAATAAATTAATAAATTAATACATTTCCTTGGCATGGTGGATGGTGGTAAATAAATGCCTGAGCATTTTCAACATATAGGAAAGTTGAAAGAATTCTAGTCAGCACTTAGATACCTACCACTGATATTTCACTGAAACCTTTATGTTATATATGCTTATATGCTTCATCATTTTAATCCTGGTTATGCCTCCATATTATTGCAACTATTTTTCCAGTGTATTATTTTTCTTTATTTTATGCCATATGTAAACTTTTAATTTTATGTAGTGACATTGATAAATATTTCTCCTTATTCCTTCCAGGTTTTGTAACATGCTTGGGAAGGAAATTTTCCAGATTTATTCTTAAAAGTTACAACCAAACAAAGTGACTCATTCTTGTGATCTCAGCATTTTGGAAGACCTAGACAGGAGGATCACTTGAGGCCACGAGTTTGAGATCAGCCTGGGTGGGCAACATGGGAAGACTCTGTCTCTCCAAAAAGTAAATAAATAAATAAGTAAATTAATAAATTAATAAATTAATAAATTAATAAATTAATAAATTAATAAATAAATAAATAAGTAAATTAATAAATTAATAAATTAATACATTTCCTTGGCATGGTGGATGGTGGTAAATAAATGCCTGAGCATTTTCAACATATAGGAAAGTTGAAAGAATTCTAGTCAGCACTTAGATTCCTACCACTGATATTTCACTGAAACCTTTATGTTATATATGCTTATATGCTTCATCATTTTAATCTGTCCACATATTCATCTATCTTACAGTGTTTCTTTTTATATATTTCAAAATAAATTGGAGACACCTATGCTTTCCCCTAAGTATACGCTTTACTTTTGAATGAGAAGTCTGACCTCTTATGTACCTCATGATTCTTCTGTGTTCTAATTTGACCTGTTACTTTTTAATAGCTGACAACTTTCTACTTATTGATGATGATAAGTTGGCAGATACTTATCCTCAGTATATAAACTTTGAGTCTTTAGAAATAAAGCTAAATGAATATAAGGGAGGAATAGGAGAGCAACTTCTTGCAGAAATGTGTCAAAAGGTCATCTTTATCTTGTTACAGACAACAAGAGTCATGTTTTTGTTTGTCATCTAAAGATTTAATCTTAGGTATACTTGAACAATACCTGGAACGTTTAATAAAAACTGGGATATTTCACCATAGTGCATAGCAATATTTTTCTGACGAGATTTGTTTATGCCTTTTGATTGAGTTCTACAAATACAGTAAATAATATAAAACTGTAGATGAAAACAATAAAATGTATTTGGACAGATCGTTAATGTGGAACCCAGCTGTGGAGAGAGACTCTGTTACTGTTCTTATAGTATAATGACTGGAACTCTTATTTTTCTAAATCAATTTGCAGTTGAAGTATTTTGGGGAAGTTGTAAGAGTATGAGAAGGAATTAGCTGTGCTCTGAAGTGATTTTGAGACAGCTGATCAAGAAGAATCTGAAGCCCTCATTTTTCAGAAAAAGAGTATCCTTAAGAGAAATCAGAAGCTCCAAGAGGTGGCATTTACAAGTATTTTCCTGGGTGACCCAAGATCCCAGAAACGAGATGTTACAATTGATGGAACAAGGCCCCAGAAGAGCAGTAGGGACTGTAGCCAAGTGTGCAAATAAAGAACGATGGGCCTTGAAAAGGATACACATTCAGGTCTTGTCACCAAAATGTGATAGTCAGGATTACCTGCCAGGTGTTGCTTCAACATTATTTTCTCATATGTTGAGAACACTACTCGTTAAAACCTGTTTTGAGTACTTGTAGCAGTATTGCTTTCTGGGAAGCAATTACTGATATATAATTTCTGTGCACTCCACTGGCCTTGTGGTGTAGTGTAGAGTAATGAAAGTTCCTTGATGCAATAGTCTTCAAGTTAGAAACATGCAGTATATTCATCATGGAAGTATTGAATACAAAACTGGGTTTAAAATGAGCTTAGTTTTATTGTAAAGAGCACAAAAACTTTTAAAGTGAGAAAATCACTATGCAATAAAGTAAAATAACTCCTGATATGATTCAGATAGACTTTTTTGTGTGTATGAAACTTAGTTTTATAATTAACTGTACTGAAATGTCTGAATATTTAATTTGAGCAGCAAACATCTGTAGGCATACTTTATATTTGGATTAACAGCTAGGAATAGGATTATTCAATGTGTTTTCATTGCAATATGCATTTCAAAAGCATATTTTACATTTAAAACATGTAGATATATGCTGTGTACATATCATTTTTAATTTCAGTGATATGGTTTGAGCATTACCCTGTTTCCTTAAAGATTTCTTGTAAGCCTCATTTTCACTTTCAACAGGCTTATGTTCAGATATTGTTGTAATATATGTAGCAGTTCCTTGTGGTTTAACATGGACTTTCTCTAACAATCCTCAGAGGTGCGACAAACTGGCAGAATGTTTTTCTATGCTTCATATCCCAGTTATAAGCTGCTGAAATGGGCTTCTAGGAAATCAAAATTATGAGTCTGAAAGCGCGTCAGTCTAACCACCAGTTTCACTTGGAAGCTGGGGAAAGACAGCTTTTTCTAGAACCCATTGTGTTGCTTCTCTCATGGATCTGGAAGGGTTATGAAAATAAAAGGCAGGTTTCCAGTGAATGTGTTATATGTCTGTACTTCTTGAGATAATCCTGAAACTCTTGTCTTTTTTCTCTTCTTTGTTGAAAACACAACTTAAAAGCTAATTCATGTGTTGATAAGCCCTGTATTGAACAGAGAACTTCCTCAGTTTATATCAGTGGAAGAATTCCCTCTTACTAAGTGGCTCTAAGATGGCCCATACTTAAAGAATGCTATGACTATTCACTTTTACATTTTTCCTAGAATGGCTTGAAAAGAAACATAGAGTCTTTCCTTGTGTGTTTTGAATTATTTCTTAACAGTGTCTTCCTCAGCTGACTGTAAAATGCTGAATTATACCTAGGTGTTTATTGAATGCTATTCTCCTTCTCTTTTAATTCGTATTGTACTGCACATAATATATTTGTTATATAATAAGTGGGTACTAAATTTGAAATTAATTTGTTGGCCTCTGATTTAATCTTTTGTAAAATTGTGATATAGAATCTCTAAATGTTTCACATCTAAAATTCATCTATCTCTCTTTGTGTTGTCTAATAAGACTGGAATCTGCTATGTCTTATAAGATACACTGGTGTAAATGTTCTGTGTGTTAGATGAAACCTGGGTCTAAGTAGCACTTTTTTTTTTTTTTTTATACTTTAAGTTCTAGGGTACATGTGCATAACGTGCAGGTTTGTTACATATGTATACTTGTGCAATGTTGGTGTGCTGCACCCATCAACTCATCAGCACCCATCAATTCATCATTTATATCAGGTATAACTCCCCAATGCAATCCCTCCCCCCTCCCCCCTTCCCATGATAAGCCCAGTGTGTGATGTTCCCCTTCCCGAGTCCAAGTGATCTCATTTTTCAGTTCCCACCTATGAGTGAGAACATGCGGTGTTTGGTTTTCTCTTCTTGTGATAGTTTGCTAAGAATGATGGTTTCCAGCTGCATCCATGTCCCTACAAAGGACGCAAACTCATCCTTTTTTATGGCTGCATAGTATTCCATGGTGTATATGTGCCACATTTTCTTAATCCAGTCTGTCACAGATGGACATTTGGGTTGATTCCAAGTCTTTGCTCTTGTGAATAGTGCCGCAATAAACATACGTGTGCATGTGTCTTTGTAGTAGAATAATTTATAATCCCTTGGGTATATACCCAGTAGTGGGATGGCTGGGTCATATGGTACATCTAGTTCTAGATCCTTGAGGAATCGCCATACTGTTTTCCATAATGGTTGAACTCGTTTACAATCCCACCAACAGTGTAAAAGTGTTCCTATTTCTCCACATCCTCTCCAACACTTGTTGTTTCCTGATTTTTTAATGATGGCCATTCTAACTGGTGTGAGATGGTATCTCATTGTGGTTTTGATTTGCATTTCTCTGATGGCGAGTGATGATGAGCATTCTTTCATGTGTCTGTTGGCTGTATGAATGTTGTAATCTAAATCTCAAAGAATAGAAAGAATTAATAAACAAAATGTGTGTATAAATATATATCCTGTGAAGAAAAGGTGCTATTCACAGCAGTCTTCAACATCTAAGAGAAAGCTGAGAAAGCTGGGCTTTTGAAAAGTAGCACCATATAAGCAGTAGAGACCGTTGAAATGGCACTTTCACTGGCTACAAGAGGTCTCTTTCCGTTACATGGAGCTTACATGGAAGTGGGTCTTGGGAGTAGCTAGCGATGATGCTCAGCCCCAGCTGTAAGCAGTTGTGTGTCAACAACAGGTCACAGTTCTGTCAGAGCTAGGAGTGTCCTCTTCCTTGCTGAAATGGCTAAAGTGAACAGAAGGTGAGACTGTCAGACTATCATGTGAAAAAGGAATTCACAACTTGGAATGCAATCTTACTCCAACGTTAAGATTGAAATAAGAATTTTTGAAGGACTCTTCAATTATGCGTTGAAATGTGTCCTCTGAAATTTGTTGTTGTTGTTGTTGTTGAAGTTCTAAGTGACAGTACCTCAGAATGTGACCTTGTTTGGGAAGAGAGTCACTGTAGATGGGGTGACTGAGTTTATATTGCAATAGGGTGGGCCTCTAATCCAACCACTGCTATATTTAGAAAAAGAGAGAATTTGGAGATGCACACAAGAAGAAAAATGACACAAGAAGACTGGAGTTATGTTGCCAGAAACCAAGGAACTTCCAGAAGCTGGGAGAGAGGCTGAACAGATCCTGGTTCTGGTGTGTGCATAGGGAACATGGCCCCACTGACACCCTGTTTTCAGACAATGGCCCTCAGTAGTAGGACAATAAATTTCCTCTGCTCAAAGCCCCTCCCTACGTTTCTGGTATTGAGTTACAGCAGCCACAGGAAACCTCCTTGCTGAGGAGGCTCTTCCCATTCCCAGGGTGGATGAGGGTGCCTTGTGGCATTGAAATCCCATGCCCAGGTAAATCATGCTTCACTTCACTCGTGTTGCCATGAAAAAGCTAAGTGAATCCTTAGAGGAGTGCATGACTTTCCTTCAGGCTCACAGCAGTGTTTTCCTTTACAATAATGATCAATCCTGAAGGATTAGGAGCAAATTGTGAAAATGCTTTAACAAGATGAGTGGTGGCAGGAGAAAGAACTGAAATCAAATTATGCAGCAGTGTATTTTTAAGTGTGCTCCTTTCTCCACCACAAGGCCAGTGGAATGCACAGAAATTGTATATAAGTAACTGCCTCCCAGAAAGCAATACTGCTACAAGTACTCAAAACAATTTTCAATGAGTAGTGCTCTCAACCTATGAGAAAATAATGTCACAGCAACACTTGGCAGATTATCCTATCATATTTTGGTGACAAGACCTGCAAAGCTGAAAAGTATCACCATATAAGCAGTAGAGACCGTTGAAATGGCACTTTCACTGGCTACAAGAGGTCTCTTTCCGTTACATGGAGCTTACATGGAAGTGGGTCTTGGGAGTAGCTAGCGATGATGCTCAGCCCCAGCTGTAAGCAGTTGTGTGTCAACAACAGGTCACAGTTCTGTCAGAGCTAGGAGTGTCCTCTTCCTTGCTGAAATGGCTAAAGTGAACAGAAGGTGAGACTGTCAGACTATCATGTGAAAAGGAATTCACAACTTGGAATGCAATCTTACTCCAACGTTAAGATTGAAATAAGATTTTTTGAAGGACACTTCAATTATGGGTTGAAATGTGTCCTCTGAAATTTGTTGTTGTTGTTGTTGAAGTTGTAAGTGACAGTATCTCAGAATGTGACCTTGTTTGGGAAGAGGGTCACTGTAGATGGGGTGATTGAGTTTATATTGCAATAGGGTGGGCCTCTAATCCAACCACTGGTATATTTAGAAAAAGGAGAATTTGGAGATGCACACAAGAAGAAAAATGACACAAGAAGACTGGAATTGTGTTGCCAGAAACCAAGGAAATTCCGTAAGCTGGGAGAGAGGCTGAACAGATCCTGGTTCTGATGTGTGCATAGGGAACATGGCCCCACTGACACCTTGATTTCAGACAATGGCCCTCAGTAGTAGGACAATAAATTTATTCTGCTCAAAGCCCCTACATTTCTGGTATTGAGTTACAGCAGCCACAGGAAACCTCCTTGCTGAGGAGGCTGTTCCCATTCCCAGGGTGGATGAGGGTGCCTTGTGGCATTGAAATCCCCTGCCCAGTTAAATCATGTTTCACTTCACTCGTGTTGCCATGAAAAAGCTAAGTGAATCCTTAGAGGAGTGCATGATTTTCCTTCTGGCTCACAGCAGTGTTTTCTTTTAAAATGATGATCAATCCTGAAGGATTAGGAGCCAATTGTGAAAATGCTTTCACAAGATGAGTGGTGGCAGGAGAAAGAACTTAAATCAAATTATGCAGCAGTGTATTTTTAAGTGTGCTCCTTTGTCCACCACAAGGCCAGTGGAATGCACAGAAATTGTATATAAGTAACTGCCTCCCAGAAAGCAATACTGCTACAAGTACTCAAAACAATTTTCAATGAGTAGTGCTCTCAACCTATGAGAAAATAATGTCACAGCAACACTTGGCAGATTATCCTATCATATTTTGGTGACAAGACCTGCAAAGCTGAAAAGTATCACACAGTGAACATTATAGATTACAATTAACTTAAACTATTAACTCCTTAAAGGGCATCAAAGCCCAGCTGGGGCATTGAGAGAAACAAAGCAAACAAGCCCTCAATTTATGATAAACATAAATTGGAATTGCTGGGCTCTTCTCTGGTGAAAACTCTAAAGTTCCGTTTACTCTGAATGGCAGCATGTTCTCAAGCCAAACTTGGTTTTTTTCTCATCTCATTCTTGATGAGAAAGGCAAGTGTTATCACCTCTGGTATGGCTTTCGAGCTTCCTGTCCATTGCCAAGGTGTCACTAGGGAGGGAAGAATGCATGCACAACCCAAGCAGGAAGTGCTGCTGAAGGTAACTGAGGGTGTTTTCTGTTGTTGTTGTTCTAACCCAGTAGGTCCTGATGAGAAACATGATTCATTAAAACTGCGCAGACTTCCATGGGTGACATTTCAAGGCAGCAACGTGCTACAGGTAAACTATATGTTTAAGATCTTAAGCAGCAGCAATTCTTGGTGGGTGACATGGACAACTGAATATCATAGGAATGCCAGAGGTCATAATAGTCTATGCTGAATTGAAGGATGAACAACTCCAAGGGTATTCACCAGCTGGCTTCTATTCATCTCTGGGATTCCTGAAGAAGCCTCATTTAAGTATGGTCTATTTCATTTACCTCATCTATCCCTATTATTCAGTTCTAAAATCACATTATATCATATCGCTTTAATGGCATGAAAGTTCTTACGAAATTTAAGGTGTCACATGCACTTTGGATTCTACCTTCCCAGGTGGAAAAAAAACTTCATTTTAATAACTGTATTATCATGGTGGCCAACAATACAAAATAGAACCTCTCAAGCATGTTCTTCAATACATGACTCCTAATTAAGTGTAAAATTGTACATATTTTTAGCATTCAATATTATTATTATTATTTTTGAGAAGGAGTCTCACTCTGTCACCCTGGCTGGAGTGCAGTGGCCAGATCTCAGCTCACTGCAAGCTCTGCCTCCTGGGTTCAGGCCATTCTCCTGCCTCAGTCTCCCGTGATACATATTTCTCTAACTTTTTCACGATTTTTTGCTTTGCTTATTGTGTAACAATTATTCATATAATTATTATAGCAGAAACTTATCACATTCATACACTATAACAGTTTCCACTGACCTGCCCCTGCCCTCACTAATTTAATAATAAATGCTGCTGTATCCAGTGCATGAATTGCATTGTAGGACCAGAAGGTGGTGACCCCCGTAGACCCAGCTTTCACAATCTTGTGTGCGTCTATTATTTATCAACCTGTTGATCTGCCTGGGAACACAGGAAGAGACCCATTGCATTGTGTGCTGCTGGCTAGATCCTGCAATATCTGGTGCCCAGCCTGGCCTTCTTTATTCTTCAGCTCAGTGCACTCGGGGTGCAGGTTCATGACTACTAGTCTTCATTCTTCATGGTAAGGTCTCTGGGTACACATTTTCCAACTCTACCCACTTTCTGGGTTTGTTGGCCGGTATTATTCCAGGGTTACTATGGGACAGTCACAGTCTAAACACCAAGCTTATCTGTCTTTTATTAAACTTCTTCAGAAACATGGTGGAATCAAGGCTGATTCCAATAACCTAATTATCTTATTTCAGACTATTGAAAACCATTGTCCTTTGTTCCCTGACAAAAGTTCTATG
>DAKLCV010002304.1:129044-182097 GCA_030247045.1 Colobus guereza
CTTAACCTTTTCTTAGTTTTCATTCTACCTATCATTAGATTTACTCTAGTAACTACTCATCATTCTTTGTCCATTGTGAACTTCTACCAAGATAGATCTACATTTCCCAGCCTAGGCAAAAAGTAGTACAAAGTTGCTTCTTCATACAGTTTGTCACACATCCAGCTAAATTCAGGCTGTCCATGAATAAAAAGCCTTCCATTGACAGAGTTCACTTAAGAAAAAGGCAACTACTGAGCTTGGAGAAAGACAAATCTGCATTTGATAACTGATTTAACACTTAAAATGAGTGTGTGGAGGATACAAAATTACAGTTCTACTCATGGGATAGTTAATACTCTCACATTGTTCAACTGTTTGAAAGTCTCCTAGTTGAAGGTAAGCACCTCCTTTTAACAAAGACACAAGCTGAATTTATCACTCAGGGGAAATACTAAGAAGGATTGTACTTGTCAGAGGGTAAGACATTTTATTAGACCATGATTAGCTTACCTGCCTTCTATTGTGAATATTGTAGTGATTTGCTTTCAGGGTTTTCGTGTTTGCTTCAAAAACCTTCCTGCAATGATGAGACTTATCCGAGCAAATTAGCCCCTGTGGATGTTCATATTCTTTGTAGTTGATGACTCTGAAGTTGGACTGAATGTTGATGAGACCCGCAACTGGGGTGATGGGGATATCAAAGGACATGCAAGGTGAATGTGGTGGCTCTCATAAATACAGTTTTAAAAATTACATCAATTACATCAAACATTTCTCTTCCTGGTTCACCAGTATTTCATCTGGAAGCGTTTATAAAATATATGAGCAGAAATGGTAGTAGAACAAAGTGTGGTGAGTATATGGCAAGAGCAGTGAGAAGCAGCTGCAGAACCAAGCTGAGAGGAGAACCATAGATGGTGCCACTCATTTGAAGAAAGGGTGATTCAGTGGTACAGTAGTTGCTTCATACAGTCTGTCATATATCCAGCTACAGTCAAGCTATGAATACAAAGCTTTTCCATAGAGAGAGCTCAGTTTACAGAAAAGCTAACTACAGAGCTTGGACGGATAGATAAATGTGCATTTAATAACATGTATCAACTAAAATGTTGAGTAGAGGATACAAAATTACAGTTCCATTCCATTCAAATAAATAGTTTTGTTATTTCATCCTGAGGAAAGCCTAGTTGAATAAAACATTCCTAGTGTGTCTTGTCTCAAAGAAAACTATGTTCTCAACAAACCTAAGCTTTCACTTTATATTATGATACCAGTACAAGTTTTCTCACAATAAACATGTCATGGAGGAGTAAAGATAAAGAGAAAGCGCCTGTGTGGTATCCAGTGATAGGTGCTATCTGGAGAGTCAGTTCTTCTGGAACTCTGAACTGATAATTGGGAAGTGTAGTGACTGAATTGTTAAAGATCACAAGTACAGCATGGACAAACAGAGATTGAGAGTATGTATGTCCATGCCAAAGGAAGTATCTTAGGAAGTTTCAGCTATAACCGGAGGACAAAACTCCGTATGCACATGTTTTCAGGATCACTTTGGAGCACTAAAGCAGATAACCAACTTTCTGCAACATACATGTGCTAAGGGGAGCCTGATCTTAAGACCACATTTCATTGCTCTTATGTTACATAGCCTGCAAGGACATCACCTACCAGATCCAAGCTTTGCCAGCTTATCTTTCCTCATGATCATCTTGTATCTATCAGCTGACAGCTCTCACACCTGTGCCTCAGTGCTCTCATTCACACCTTCACACCTGCAATAGTTTTCTCTGCAGCCCACATTAGAGATCTGGCTTATGCTCCACTTACCTTCCAGCTCCTTCAAAGAATTAGTCACATGAAGTTTGGCACTTAACTTCACTAATATACACCCAGTATGCTCTCTCACCTTCATTAGCATGGAGAAAAGGCTATTTTCAGTGTGCCTGTAAACAGCTGAGCCATGTCTTCCTGCTGTCACTCACCCTGGTGCTCTTGACTGGATTTCATCAGAAACCCTGTACTAGAAACTCATTGAGGGCAGGAACAGCTGTATTAAAATGTATGTGTTTGCTGAAATTACTCCCAGATTTCTAGAAGAGTCTTGCCTTTTTCTGCACCCTTAGCTCTGACATTTATTTTGTTTCAATATGAGTGCTGTATAACAGGTTAAGACATCATCTTAGTTTGGACATGACCAATAGGAAAATAGAAACAAAACAGCTGTGAAGGACAGCACTTTTTTTTTTTTTTTTTGAGACAGAATTTCACTCTGTCGCCCAAGCTGGAGTGCAGTGGTAAAATCTTGGTTCACTGCAGCTCCCATTCCGGGTTCAGGCCATTCTCCTGCCTCAGCCTCCCAAGTAACTGGGACGCCTGCCACCGCGCCTACCTAATTTTCTTTCTTTTTTTTTCTGTAGAGACAGGGTTTCACCATGATCCGATCTCAGACCGTGATCCACCACTGGCCTCCCAAAGTGTTGGGATTATAGGTGTGAGCCACCACACCAAGTCTGCACTTTAAAACGAATATTAAACTACCACAATCTGGAAATAAACATCTTATGTTAAAATCAAATAAGTGGGAAATGAGAGTATTGCACACAAGGACAAAAGACAAAACTTAGAAGGACTGCAAAGTTAATTCAGAATGGAACAAAATTGTTCAAGTGCTCACCATTAGCAGAGGTTGAAGAACCTGATTTTCAATGAACATTACCTATTTTACAGTAAGATCTTGTTGGCAAATCAGAGACATTGCCAGCCTCTTGGTGTTTCATCTCAACCTCCAAAAATGCTAAGATCACAGGCATGAGCCACCATGCCCAGGCCATTCCAAAATTTATAAATTTCTGTGACTTCTCCACCTTCTCTTCACCAAAAACAGTCATTACTGAGAATTCCTGTATATAATAAAAGTAAAGCAACCTGTGACCAAGGTACTCATTGATATGAGTGTATATTCATGACCTGCTCGATTTTTTTCTTTGTCTTAAATAGACACTTTGACGTTTCAAAAATGCTGACTCAAATGTTATTGTAATCCTGGCTTTCTTTGACAACACTCCTAAAACTGCCTTACACCTTTTTTTAATCTATGCATATCAATGGTTTAGCTCTGACGGAAAGGAAATAATCAGCAGGACCACTATTCCTAGACACCGGCAGAAGTATAAATGTGACATTTAGCACTGCACATGTGTTTCCTTAGGTTCTTGAGTACAGCTGTATAGACTGTCTATACATTTTATGGCATATCTACATTTATAAATGAATTAATATGAATGTATATGCTATCACATTTCATTCCCAACTGCAGGATATCTAGCTTTAAATCTATCTACCAAATCTTTACTCTGATAATTTTTGGATTGTTACATTAAAATGTACTACCTGGGACAGTCTCTGGGCTCATGCATGTACTCAGGGCTTTGGAAAGCAGAGGTGGGTAAATCACCTGAGGTCAGGAGTTGGAGACCACTCTTGCTAACACGGTGAAGTCCCGCTCTACCGGAAAATACCAAAATTCAACACACGGGTGTTGGAACATGTAGTCCCAGCTACTCCAGAGACTGAGGCAGAGAGTCACGAACCCGGGAGACAAATGTTGCCGTGAGCCAAGATCCTGCCGTTGAACTCCAGCTTGTGCAATTATGCCCTGTAGTAATGAATGCTGACACAAACCACTTGTTGGACTTGTCCACACTTTTCAAGTCCATGTTATTCAAAGCCACATATTCTCATCTATGAAGTCAGAGCAGCATGAGCTATGACCTGGTACATCGCGGACGCTTGTCATAAATGACAATGTGAGCAACAACAGATTAACATATCCTAGGGAATGAAGAATGCTGACATTTCATTCTGTACATTCTATAGATGGTTTTCAGCGGAAAAAAGAAGTTTGATTTTGCTTTTGTTATCAGCAGGAGACATACAAGAGATCTGTTTTCATTATATTCTATTCTTAAATTTCATATCTAAACCTCAAAGACCAGAAAGTGTCAATTAATAAATGATACATACACACAAACACACACACGAAATCCTGTGACAGCAGGTGCCATTCACCAGCTCTCAAGGTCTGAGAGGAAGCTGACAGGGCTGGGGTTTATGCAAATTAGCATGAGGCAGCCTCAGGCAAGCAGTAGAGACAGCTGGAATGGCATTTGATGGGTTACAGGTGCTTCCTTTATTAAGTGCAGGAGTTTATATGGCAGCACGTCCTGGGAGTAATTGGAGATGACACTTGGCCCCCACTATGAGCAGTCATCTGTGTCAACAAAAGTAAAAATGTCCTGTTAGAGCAGAGTGTCCTTTCCTGGGCTAAATGGCTAAAGTGAACAGAAGGTGGAACCCTGAAGATAATATGAAGACATTCTACAACTTGGAATGCCATCTTACACTAATATAATTCTTTCTTTAAAATATAATTTTAAAATAACACCTCAGTTATGAGATGAAGTGGATTCTCTCCAAATTTCCTTTGTTGATGTTCTAAGTGACAGTATCACAGAATACTCTCACTGGAAAGACAGTTTACATGTAGATGTGTTTATTTCAGATGAGGTAATTTTAGAGTAGGGTGGGTCCTACAAAATCACTAGTGCATTTAGAAAGGGAACATTTGGAGATGCACAGTGGGAAAATGACACAAGAAGGCTGGAGTTACAATGCCACGAGCAGGAACTTTCAGAAGCAGGAGAGAAACTGAACAATCTCACTTAGGACCAGTATAGAAGCATGGCAACACTGACACCTTGATTTAGACCTGGCCCCTCAATATACAATTTCACTGTCTAAAGTGAATAATTGGTAGTTTGTTCGATAGTCACAAGAAAGAGAGAATTACATTCATAAAATGAAGTATATGGTCTCGAGCATCTGTTTTCTCCATATTCGTCTCTACTTTGAACCCAAACTTTAGTAATTATCTTTACTAAAACGTGAAGGTATGGCAAGGAAGCTGTTCCCAATCCGGACTGGAGAAGCGTACAGTGCCCCAAAACCCTCGGACATCCAAGCATGTTTTACTTCACTCATGCTGTCACAACAAACCAAGTGAATCCTGATAAAATGGATGTTTTTGAGATTTGAATGCAGTGGTTTCTTTTACAATGATGATTAATCCTGAAAGACTAGGAACAAATTGTGAAAATGCCTTAACAAGGTGAATGGTAAGAGGAATTAAAATTGTATAATACAATTACTTTCAGGATGCTGCTTTGCTGACCAGTGGTCCAGTGGAGTGTATAGAAATTGAAGCATCCGGAAGGCAATACTGCTACAAGTACTGGAAATAAGTTTAATTATAGGGTTTCATAAGAAAAATGTCCATAAACACTGGCACATACTCTTTCTTCTGTCATATTTGGGGACAAGTCCTGAATAGTTGAAATATATCACACAAACATTATACATTGCAAGTTACTTACAACATCAATTCCTTAAAAGTCATTAAAGCTGATGTGCTTGAGAGAAAGAGTGCAAACGTGTCAGCAATGTATTGGGAAATGAAATGGCACTGACCTTCTCATATCAAAACCCTGTACTGGCAACATGTTCATACCAAGCCTGGTTTCCGGAAACATTCTTGAGAAGAGAAAGTCGGTAAATCATCACTGGTGCTGTTTTCAGCCCTGCATGGCCTAGGTGCTCACTCAGAGGAAAGCATGCACATACGATCCAGACAGGTAAAGCCACTGAGAGTCACTGAGGTTCTTTTTAACCCTGGAGACCCTGAGGAAAAATATGATTCCTGAAACTGCCTCAATTTTAATGAATGAAACTCCAGTGGGTCCTGATAGAAATATGATTCATGAAAACTGCCTGCATGCTCATGTGGATGACATCTCAAGGCCACAGCTGTTACAGGTGGACTAGGTTGCTAAGTGCTCAACATGCACCATGTGGGTGACATAGTGAATCCAATATCATGGGAAGTCAGAGGTCATGGTAGTCTGTGCAATTTAGTAAGCCAACTCACAAGTACATTGCTGGCTCACTGCCCTGAGACCCACAGCAAGGCTCATTTAATTTGTTAGATTCCATTTACCTCCTCACATCAGAACATCCAGTTCTAAAATCACCTTACACTCTATTATTACAATATGATAAAAATTCTTACAAAATTTATGCCTCCATATGCAGGTTTGACCTTCCAGCTGGCAAAGACTGTCAGGCTGGGCATGGGGATGGTGGAAAATGCCCAATCCAGCACTTTGGGAGGCCAAGATTCAAGCGGATCATGAGGTCAGGAGATCGAGACCATCCTAATAATGAAACTCCGTCTCTACTAAACAGTGTCTTTGAAACTATTGACAATATGTTGTTTGAGTCGACTTAAAGGAGAATGTTCAAATTGAACTGACATAAACACTGGAGCAGAAAGCATTTACATAATGAACACATTTTAGTAAGATTAAACATGTTATAAATCTGACACAGGTTCTTAAACTCAGCAAGTGGGTTTATACATTTGGATGAGGGACCTTGACATCATATAGAAAACACTAGTGTGCTTTTAATAGTTTGGGCAATGAACACCTTCATCTTAAAGTATATTGATATGCCTGAATATTTAATTTGAGCAGCAAACATCTGTAGCATACTTTTATATTTGGATTAACAGCTAGAAATAGGATTATTCAGTGTTTTCATTGTAATATGCATTTCAAAAGCATATTTACATTTAAATTATTAGCTATATCCTGTGTATATATCCTCTTAAAACTTAAGTTATGTGGTGTGAACATTTCTCTGCTTCCTTAAAAGTTTCTTGAAATCCTCTCATTTTTAGTGGCAACAGGCTTCTGGATATGTTTGTAACATAAAAGCAGTCTTTTGTTTAATATTTTGGTTATATTTTCCAGCAGTCCACAGAGGTGTGATGAACTGGTAATTGTTCCTATACTTATATCCCAAGCATAAGCTGCTGAAATGGGCTTCTAAGGAAGTGAAGTTTTTGTTTTTTGCTTTTTGTTTTGCTTTTCCTATCCACCAATATATCTGTCTGTAGCAATATATTGACATTGATTATTTTTAAAGTAAATATTTGTTCCTGTTGATGTAGATTTGTTGTCTATTGTTCACTCTTTTCAATAGAGACAGCCAATATGCAGTGTGCACCATTTGTGTTAGTGTAAATGTATATGTGGAATTGATAGATTTGGAATGAGTAGATTAAAACACACTTGCATTTTTAAATATATAAGTCTGACACATTCCTCTAAATGAATGAGCACAGCTATACTTCCACTCCATTGCCAATATTAACATTATCAAACTTTGATCTTAACAGTGTTCTAGGGAAAATAATGGTTCCTTTGTTTCATTAATTTGCATTTATGATTTTGTTCATGTTTATTTAACATCTAATAATCTTGCTCATACTTGTTAGACATTTAATTTTTTTCTCTAATCTGTGTATGCTTTTCAGTTTTGATATTTTTGTTTTAACTAATTTGTAAGAACTGCTTAACAATATTAAATGTCATCATTTTAATCCTGGTTATGCCTCCATATTATTGCAACTATTTTTTCCAGTGTATTATTTTCTTTCTTTATGCCATATGTAAACTTTTAATTTTATGTAGTGACATTGATAAATATTTCCTCCTTATTCCTTCCAGGTTTTGTAAATACGCTTGGGAAGGAAATTTTCCAGATTTATTCTTAGAATTACAACCAAAAAAGTGACTCATTCTTGTGATCTCAGCATTTTGGAAGACCTAGACAGGAGGATCACTTGAGGCCACAGAGTTTGAGATCAGCCTGGGTGGGCAACATGAAGATTCGTCTCCAAAAATAAATAAATAAATAAGTAAATTAATAAATTAATAAATTAATACATTTGCTGGGCACGGTGGATGGTGGCAAATAAATGCCTGAGCATTTTCAACATATAGGAAAGTTGAGAATTTAGTCAGCACTTAGATACCTACCACTGATATTTCACTGAAACCTTTATGTTATATATGCTTACATGTTCATTTAATCTGTCCACATATTCATTTATCTTACAGTGTTTCTTTTTATATATTTCAGAATAAATTGGAGACACCTATGCTTTCCCCTAAGTATACGCCATTTTGAATGAGAAGTCGACCTCTTATGTACCTCATGATGCTTCTGTGTTCTAATTTGACCTGTTACTTTTAATAGCTGACAACTTTCACTTATTGATGATGATAAGTTGGCAGATACTTATCCTCAGTATAAACTTTGAGTCTTTTAGAAATAAAAGCTAAATGAATATAAGGGAGAAATAGGAGAGCAAATTCTTGGCAGAAATGTGTCGTAAAGGTAATCTTTATCTTGTTACAGAATAAGAGTCATGTTTTGTTTGTCATCTAAAGATTTAATCTTAGGTATATTTGAAAATACCTGGAACGTTTAATAAAACCGATATTTCACCGTAGTGTATAGCAATATTTTCTGATGAGATTTGTTTTATGTTTTTGATTGAGTCTTCTACAACACAAAATAATATAAAACTGTAGATGAAAACAATAAAATGTTTTTGGACAGATCGTTAATGTGGAGCCCAGCTGTGGAGAGAGACTCTGTTACTGTTCTTATAGTATAATGACTGGAACTCTTATTTTCTAAATCAATTTGCAGTTGAAGTGTTTTGTGGGAAGTTGATATAGAGAGATGGGGAATTAGCTTTGAAGTGATTTTGAGACAGCTGATCAAGAAGAATCTGAAGCCTCATTTTCAGAAAAGAGTATCCTTAAGAAATCAAGCTCCAAGAGGTGGCATTTACAAGTATTTTCCTTGGTGGCTATTTCCACGGTTATTATTGGATTGACTCAAGATCCCAGAACGAGATGTTACAATTGATGGAACAAGGTCCCAGAAGAGCAGAAGGACTGTAGCCAAGTGTGCAAATAAAGAACGATGGACCTTGAAAAGGATACATTCAGGTCTTGTCATCAAAATGATAGTCAGGATTACCTGCCAGGTGTTGCTTCAACATTATTTTCTCATATGTTGAGAAACTACTCGTTAAAACCTGTTTTGAGTACTTTGAGCAGTATTGCTTTCTGGGAAGCAATTACGATATATACTTGTGCACTCCACTGGCCTTGCGTAGTGTAGAGAAAGTTCCTTGATGCAATAGTCTTCAAGTTAGAAACATGCAGTGTATTCATCATGAAGTACTGAATACAAAACTGGGTTTAAAATGAGCTTAGTTTTATCGTAAAGAGCACATAAACATTTAAAGTGAGAAAATCACTATACAAAAGTAAAATAACTCCTGATATGATTCGGATAGACTTTTTTGTGTGTGAAACTTATTTTTATAATTAACTGTCTTATAATATGTCCCCCTCCAATAAAAGAAATGCAGCCCCATAAATGAAAACTTTACACTTATACCTGACTGCAAGTCTGCAGACTCAGAGCCTGGCATCTATGTTCCATGTTCTAGTTTGTGAACCCAAACTTTATTTATCGATACTAAACATATGTAAGGATATGGTCTGGGTGTTGAATGCTGACACAAACTGCTCATTGAACTTGTCCACAGTTTCAAGTACATGTTGTTCCACAGCCACATGTTCTCACTGTGAGGTCAAGAGCGACATGAGCTATGAACTTGTTTGTCACGATTGTGGTACTAGATGACAGTGTGAAAACAATAGATTAACATTTTGTACGGCATAAAGAATTTGGCATTCCATTCTGTAGTTGCAGGGTGTTTTGTGGGGGAAGAAAGTTGGCTTTCATTTGTTGCTGCTTCAGAAAATGTAGAGATCTCTTTCCACATTCTATTTTATTTGAAAATTGTAATCTAAATCTCAAAGAATAGAAACAATTAATAAACAAAATGTGTGTATAAATATATATCCTGTGAAGAAAAGGTGCTATCACAGCAGTCTTCAACATCTAAGAGAAAGCTGAGAAAGCTGGGCTTTCGAAAGTAGCGCACCATATAAGCAGAGACCGTTGAAATGGCACTCACTGGCTATAATAGGTCTTTCCGTTACATGGAGCTACATGGAAGTGGGGTCTTGGGAGTAGCTACGATGATGCTCAGCCCCAGCTGTAAGTTGTAGTGTCAACAACAAGTCACAGTTCTCTCAGAGATAGGAGTGTCCTCTTCCTTGCTGAAATGGCTAAAGTGAACAGAAGTGAGACTGTCAGACTATCGAAAAGTGAATCTAACTTGAATGCAATTTATCATTAAGATTGAAATAAGATTTTGAAGGACACTTCAATTATGGGTTGAAATGTGTCCTCTGGAAATTTGTTGTTGTTGTTGAAGTTGTAAGTGACAGTATCTCAGAATGTGACCTTGTTTGGGAAGAGGGTCACTGTAGATGGGGTGATTGAGTTTATATTGGGGGCTCTAATCCAACCACTGGCATATTTAGAAAAAGGAGAATTTGAGATGCACAAGAAGAAAAATGACAAGAAGACTGAACGTTGCCAGAAACCAAGGAATTCGCAAGCTGGGAGAGAGGCTAACAGATCCTGGTCTGATGTGTGCATAGGGAACATGGCCCCACTGACACCTTGATTTCAGACAATGGCCTCAGTAGTAGGACAATAAATTTCTTCTGCTCAAAGCCCCTACATTTCTGGTATTGAGTTACAGCAGCTACAGGAAACCTCCTTGCTGAGGAGGCTGTTCCCATTCCCAGGGTGGACGAGGGTGCTGTGGCATTGAAATCCCCTGCCCAGTTAAATCATGTTTCACTTCACTGTGTTGCCATGAAAGCTAAGTGAATCCTTAGAGAGTGCATGATTTTCCTTCTGTCTGACAGCAGTGTTTTCTTTTAATGTATGATCAATCCTGAAGGATTAGGAGCCAACCAGAAATGCTTTAACAAGATGAGTGGTGGCAGGAGAAAGAACCGAAATCAAATTATGCAGCAGTGTATTTTAGTGCACTCCTTCCACCCACAAGGCCAGTGGAATGCTGAAATTGTATATAAGTAACTGCCTCCCAGAAAGCAATACTACAAGTACTCAAAACAATTTTCAGTGAGTAGTGCTCAACCTATGAGAAAACAATGTCAGCAACACTTGGCAGATTATCCTATCATATTTTGGTGACAAGACCCGCAAAGCTGAAAAGTATCACAGTGAACATTATAGATTACAATTAACTTAAACTATTAACTCCTGAAGGGCATCAAAGCCCAGCTGGGCATTGAGAGAAACAAAGAAACAAGCCCTCAATTTATGATAAACATAAATTGAATTGTTGCTCTTCTCTGGTGAAAACTCTAAAGTTCCATTTACTCTGAATGGGCAGCATGTTCTCAAGCCAAACTTGGTTTTTGAACCATTCTTGATGAGAAAGGCAAGTGTCATCACCTCTGGTATGGCTTTTGAGCTTCCTGTCCATTGCCAAGTTGTCACTAGGGAGGAAGAATGCATGCACAACGCTAAGGGAAGTGCCTGAAGGTAACTTAGGTGTTTTTTTGTTGTTGTTCTAACCTAGTAGGTCCTGATGAAAAACATGATTCATTAAAACTGCCCAGACTCGTGGGTGGTATTTCAAGGCAAGCAACGTGCTACAGGTAAACTATATGTTTAAGATATTTTCTTTTTTTCTTTTTTTTTTTTTGAGACGGAGTCTTGCCTGTCGTCCAGGCTGGAGTGCAGTGGCCGGACCTCAGCTCACTGCAAGCTCCACGTCCCGGGTTATCTGTTCTCCTGCCTTAGCCTCCGACTACAGGCGCCGCCACCTGGCCGGCTAGTACTTTTTTTTTTTTTTTTGTATTTTAGTAGAGACGGGTTTCACCGTGTTAGCCAGGATGGTCTCAATCTCCTGACCTCGTGATCCGCTGGTCTCGGCCTCCCAAAGTGCTGGGATTACAGGCTTGAGCCACCGCGCCCGGTCTATGTTTAAGATCTTAAGCAGCAGCAATTCTTGGTGGGTAATATAGACAACTGAACAGCAGAATGCCAGAGGTCATAATAGTCTATGCTGAATTGAAGGATGAACAACTCATGGGTATTCCCAGCTGGCTTCTATTCATCTGGGATTCTGAACAAGCCTCATTTAAGTATGGTCTATTTTATCATCTTTCATCTATCCCTTATTTTTCAGTTCTAAATCACATTATATCATATCGCTTTAATGGCATGAAAGTTCTTATGAAATTTAAGGTGTCACATGCACTTTGGATTCTACCTTTCCAGCTGGAAAAAACTTCATTTTAATAACTGTATTGTCATGGTGGCCAACAATACAAAATAGAACCTCTCCTGTGATTTTCTTCAATATATGACTCTTAATTAAGTGTAAAATTGTACATATTTTAGCATTCAATATTGAGTCAAAAATGAAGAACAGGAAGTATAGAATTCTTTTGTTTTGCTTTCTAACTGAAACCTGACATTGTAGAGGAAGATGTAAGTAAGCTTGGCACTGTTTACCACACACTAGTGAAGATATGTGCATCTGAACAGAAATTATATAAGTATCATAGTTCTTGTAGAATCCAATATATTTTCATGAAAACTACAAATCTCTAACATGAAATCATAAAGACAACGTTTCTTTATCTGAAAGTGGGCACATCAGCTCAAGGGACCCTGAGTGTCTGGTGGAGTAAGTTGTACTTGCCTTGGACTGGACCAGATAGCACCAGCAGACACCTAGAAGATTTCACAGAGGTTGGCAGGTTAAGGACAATACAGAGTGGTGAGAAGAAAAACGACATAATGAGATTGCCGCAGAAATTTCCAGGAGGCATCTGTGAGGAATGCTAAAACCAGTTTGACCTCACACTCTTTCTAGAAGAGAGACACTGTAACAAGGATCTAGACCACAGACTTCTACCTGAAGTATGTGTGCTATAAATGTAAGTTTCTACAAGTGCAAGGGACTATGATATGCCTCTTGAAACACCAGCTGATAAGAAAGGAAGTTTTGTATTATGGAAAAGATGAAAGATATAATCTGTAAGGAAAGGCATTCTGAGGCACTGAGAGATTTGGCATAAGTTGAACAGATTGAGCCGGGCATAGTGACTCATGCCTGTAATAGCAGCAGTTTGAGGGCTGAAGACAGCTGCTGGCCCAGCCTAGGTAACAGGAGATAATAAAACACATCTACAAAGAAATATAAAAAATTGGGGGTGGCTGTGCCTGTATTCCCAGCTAGTCTGGAGGCTGATGGCAGACAATCACCTGAGGCCAGTTGGTGTCAAGGCGGCAGGTAGCTCATATGCCATCACTCGTACTTTGGGCCTAAGGTAGAGCATGAGATCTTGTCTCAGGGAAAAAAAAAAAAAAAAAAGTGGTAAAATATTGAGAAAATGTGAGTTTGAGTCAACTGAAGGGCATGTTCAAATATTAATTGAAGTGACATTAAGATAAAAGCAGGAAGCATTGATATAATGAAAACTTTAATATACAGATTGTTTTCTAAATTGGCTAACAGGTTCCTAAACATCACATAGAAAATGCCACTGTACTATTTGGTAATAGTTTTGGGATTGAACAATTTTATCCTTAAATGTACTGAAATGTCTGAATATTTAATTTGGCCAGCAAATACTGTTAGTAGTACTATATTTGGATTGCCAGGTGTAGGTTTAGTGCCACCTGTTTTCATTGCAATATGCATTTCAAAAGCATATTTTACATTTAAAACATGTAGATATATGTTGTACATATCATTTTCATTTCAGTGATATGGTTTGAGCATTACCCTGTTTCCTAAAGATTTCTTGTAATCCTTTTTCACTTTCAACAGGCTTATGTTCAGATATTGTTGTATATATGTAGCAGTTCCTTGTTGCTTTAACATTTTGGTTACTTTCTAACAATCTCAGAGATGCGAAAACTGGCAGAATGTTTTTCTATGCTTCATATCCCATAAGCTGTTGAAATGGGCTTCTAGGAAATCAAAATTATGAGTCTGAAAGCGTGTCAGTCTAACCACCAGTTTCACTTGGAAGCTGGGGAAAGACAGCTTTTCAGAACCCATTGTGTTGCTTCTCTCATGGATCTGGAAGGGTTAGAAAATAAAAGGCAGGTTTCCAGTGAATGTAGTATATGTCTGTACTTATTGAGATAATCCTGCAAACTTCATCCCTTGTCTGTCTTTCTGTTTCTCTTTACTTGCAAAAACACAACTTAAAAAGCATAATTCATGTTGATAAGCCCTGTATTGAACAGAGAACTGAGTCCTCAGTTTATATCAGTGAAAGGAATTCCCTCTTACTAAGTGGCTCTAACTCCTTGGTGGCCCATCACTTACAAAGATGTGGCTATGACTATTCACTTTTACATTTTTTTCCTAGAAGTGGCTTAGCAAAGAAACGATAGAGTCTTTCCTTGTGTGTTTGAATTATTTCTTAACAGTGTCTTCCTCAGCTGACTGTAAATACTGAATTATACCTAGGTGTTTATTGATAATGTCTATTCTCCTTCCTTTTTAATTCGATTGTACTGCACATAATATATTTGTTATATAAGTGGGTACTAAATTTAGAAATTAATTTGTTGGCCTCTGATTTAATCTTTGTAAAATTGTGATAGAGAATCTCTAAATGTTTCACACTAAAATTCTTCATATCTCTTTAGGTTGTCTAATAAGACTGGGCCAATCTGCTGAATGTCTGCTAAGGTAGAGACTGTGATAGGCACACTGTAAATGTGTTAGAGATGAGGAACCTGAGTCTGAGCAGTGAAACAAGTAATTTTTTTTTAATTATACTTAAGTTCTAGGGTACATGTGCATAACATAGGTTTGTTACATATGTATACTTGTGCCATGTTGGTGTGCTTGCAACCATCAACTTGTCAGCATCCACAAATTCATCATTTATATCGGTATAACTCCCAGTGCAATCCTTCCCCCTCTCCCATGATAGGCCCCAGTGTGTGACGTTCCCTTCCCGAGTCCAAGTGATCTCATTGTTAGTTCCACCTATGAGTGAGAAATATGCGGTGTTTGGTTTTCTCTTCTGTGATAGTTTACAAGAATGATGGTTTCCAGTTGCATCCATGTCCCTACAAAGGATGCAAACTCATCCCTTTATATGGCTGCATAGTATTCCATGGTGTATATGTGCACATTTTCTTAATCCAGTCTGTCACAGATGGACATTTGGGTTGATTCCAAGTCTTTGCTCTTGTGAATAGTGCCGCAATAAACATACGGTGCATGTGTCTTTGTAGTAGAATAATTTATAATCCTTGGGTATATACCCAGTAGTGGGATGTTGTCATATGGTACATCTAGTTCTAGATCCTTGAGGAATCGCCATACTGTTTTCCATAATGGTTGAACTAGTTTACAATCCCACCAACAGTGTAAAAGTGTTCTATTTCTCCAATTCTTCCAGCACCTGTTGTTTCCTGACTTTTTATTGATGGCCATTCTAACTGGTGTGAGATGGTATCTCATTGTGGTTTTGATTTGCATTTTCTGATGGTGAGTGATGCTGCATATTTTTCATGTGTCTGTTGGCTGTATGAATGTCTTTTGAGAAATGTCTGTTCATATCCTTTCCCCACTTTTTGATGGGGTTGTTTGTTTTTTCTGTATATTTGTTTCAGTTCTTTGTAGATTCTGGATATTAGCCCTTTGTCAGATGAGTAGATTGCAAAATTTTCTCCCATTCTGTAGGTCACCTGTTCACCTGATGGTAATTTCTTTTGCTGTGCAGAAGCTTTAGTTTAATTAGATCCCATTTGTAAATTTTGGCTTTTGCTGCCATTGTTTTGGTGATTTAGACATGAAGTCCTTGCCTATGCCTATGTCCTGAATGGTACTACCTAGATTTTCTTCTAGGATTGTTTTGGTATTAGGTCTAATATTTAAGTCTCTAATCCATCTTGAATTAATCTTCATATATGAGTAAGGAAAGGATCCAGTTTCAGCTTTCTACTTATGGCTAGCCAATTTTCCCAGCACCATTTATTAAATAGGAATCTTTACCCATTTTTGTTTCTCTCAGGTTTGTCAAAGATCAGATGGCTGTAGATGTGTGGTATTATTCTGAGGACTGTGTTCTGTTCCATTGGTCTATATCTCTGTTTTGGTACCAGTACCATCCTGTTTTGTTACTGTAGCCTTGTAGTATAGTTTGAAGTCAGGTAGCATGATGCCCAGCTTTGTCCTTTGACTTAGGATTGTCTGGCAATGCGGGTCGTTTTTGGTTCCATATGAACTTTGAAGCAGTTTTTCCAATTCTGTGAAGAAACTCATTGGTAGCTTGATGGGGATGGCATTGAATCTATAAATAACCTTGGGCAGTATTTTCACGATATTGATTCTTCCTATCCATGAGCATGGTATGTTCTTCCATTTGTTTGTGTCTCTTTGATTTCACTGAGCAGTGGTTTGTAGTTCTCCTTGAAGAGTTCCTTTACATCCTTGTAAGTTGGATTCCTAGGTATTTTATTCTCTTTGAAGCAATTGTGAATGGAAGTTCATTCCTGATTTGGCTCTCTTGTCTGTTACTGGTGTATAAGAATGCTTGTGATTTTGCACATTAATTTTGTATCCTGAGACTTTGCTGAAGTTGCTTATCAGCTTAAGGAGATTTTGGGCTGAGATGATGGGGTTTTCTAAATATACAATCTTGTCATCTGCAAACAGGGACAATTTGACTTCTTCTTTCCTAACTGAATACCCTTGATTTCTTTCTCTTGCCTGATTGCCCTAGCCAGAACTTCCAACACTATGTTGAATAGGAGTGGTGAGAGAGGGCATCCATATCTTGTGCCAGTTTTCAAAGGAATTTTTCCAGTTTTGCCCATTCAGTATGATATTAGCTGTGGGTTTGTCATAAATAGCTCTTATTATTTTGAGGTACGCTCCATCAATACCGAATTTATTGAGCGTTTTCAGCATGAAGGGCTGTTGAATTTTGTCAAAGCCTTTTCTGCATCTATTGAGATAATCATGAGGTTTTGTCTTTGGTTCTGTTTATACGCTGGATTACGTTGATTGATTTGTGAATGTTGAACCCGCCTTGCATCCCAGGGATGAAGCCCACTTGATTCAGGTGGTTGCTTTTGATGTGCTGCTGAATCCGGTTTGCCAGTATTTTATTGAGGATTTTGCATTGATGTTCATCAGGGATATTGGTCTAAAATTCTCTTTTTGTTGTGTCTCTGCCAGGCTTTCATATCAAGATTATGTTGGCCTCATAAAATGAGTTAAGGAGGATTCCTCTTTTCTATTGATTGGAATAGTTTCAGAAGGATTTGTACCAGCTCCTCCTTGTACCTCTGGTAGAATTCAGCTGTGAATCTGTCTGGTCCTGGACTTTTTGGTGGTAGGCTATTAATTGTTGCCTCAATTTCAGAGCCTGCTGTTGGTCTCTTCAGGATTCAACTTCTTCCTGGTTTAGTCTTGGGAGAGTGTAAGTGTCCAGCAAATTATCCATTTCTTCTAAATTTTCTAGTTGATTTGCGTGAGAGATGTTTATAGTATTCTCTGATGGTAGTTTGTATTTCTGTGGAGTTGATGGTGATATCCCTTTATCATTTTTATTGCATCCATTTGATTCCTCTCTTTTCTTCTTTATTCATCTTGCCAGTGGTCTGTCAATTTTGTTGATCTTTCAAAAACCAACTCCTGGATTCATTGATTTTTGGATGGTTTTTGTGTCTCTATCTCCTTCAGTTCTGCTCTGGTCTTAGTTATTTCTTGCCTTCTGCTAGCTTTTGAGTGTGTTTTCTCTTGCCTCTCTAGTTCTTTTAATTGTGATGTTAGAGTGTCAATTTTAGATCTTTCCTGCTTTCTCTTGTGGGCATTTAGTGCTATAAATTTCCTCACACTGCTTTAAATGTGTCCCAGAGATTCTGGTATGTTGTATCTTTGTTCTCGTTGGTTTCAAAGAACATCTTTATTTCTGCTTTCATTTCGTTATGTACCCAGTAGTCATTCAGGAGCAGGTTGTTCAGTTTCCATGTAGTTGAGTGGTTTTGATTGAGTTTCTTAGTCCTCAGTTCTAGTTTGATTGCATGTGGTCTGAGAGACAGTTTGTTATAATTTCTGTTCTTGTACATTTGCTGAGGAGTGCTTTACTTCCAATTATGTGGTCAATTTTGGAATAAGTGCGATGTGGTGCTGAGAATAATGTATATTCTGTTGATTTGTGGTGGAGAGTTCTATAGATGTCTATTAGGTCCACTTGGTGCAGAGATGAGTTCAATTCCTGGATATCCTTGTTAACTTTCTGTCTCGTTGATCTGCTAATGTTGACAGTGGAGTGTTGAAGTCTCCCATTATTATTGTATGGGAGTCTAAGTCTCTTTGTAAGTCTCAAGGACTTGCTTTATGAATCTGGGTGCTCCTGTATTAGGTGCATATATATTTAGGATAGTTAGCTCTTCCTGTTGAATTGATCCCTTTACCATTATGTAATGGCCTTCTTTGTCTCTTTTGATCTTTGATGGTTTAAAGTCTGTTTCATCAGAGACTAGGATTGCAACCCCTGCTTTTTTCTTGTTCTCCATTTGCTTGGTAGGTCTTCCTCCATCCCTTTATTTTGAGCCTATGTATGTCTCTGCATGTGAGATGGGTCTCCTGAATACAGCAGACTGATGGGTCTTGACGCTTTATCCAGTTTGCCAGTCTGTGTCTTTTAATTGGAGCATTTATTCCATTAACATTTAAGGTTAATATTGTTATGTGTCAACTTGATCCTGCCATTATGATATTAACTGGTTATTTTGCTCATTAGTTGATTTGCATTTTGGCTTGTTTTTGCAATGTCTGGTACTAGTTGTTCCTTTCCATGTTTAGGTCTTCCTTCAGGGTCTCTTGTAAGGCAGGCCTGGTGGTGACAAAATCTCTAAGCATTTGCTTATCTGTAAAGGATTTTATTTCTCCTTCACTTTTGAAACTTAGTTTGGCTGGATATGAAATTCTGCGTTTAAAATTCTTTCCTTTCAGAACGTTGAATATTGGCCCCCACTCTCTTCTGGCTTGTAGAGTTTCTGCCGAGAGATCTGTTGTTAGTCTGATGAGCTTCCCTTTGTGGCTAACCCGACCTTTCTCTCTGGCTGCCCTTAAGATATTTTCCTTCATTTCAACTTTGGTGAATCTGGCAATTATGTGTCTTGGAGTTGCCCTTCTGGAGGAGTATCTTTGTGGTGTTCTCTGTATTTCCTGAATTTGAATGTTGCCCTACTTGGTTGGGAAGTTCCTGGATGATATCCTGAAGACTGTTTTCCAACTTGTTTCCATTCTTCCCTCATTTTCAGGCAACCCAGTCAGACGAGGTTTGTTCTTTTTATAATCCCATACTTCTTGCAGGCTTTGTTCATTTTTTTCTTCTTTATTTTGGTTTCTCTTCTCGCTTCATTTCATTCATTTGCTCCTCAGTCACTCATACTCTTTCTTCCAGTTGATCGAGTCGGTTACTGAAGCTTGTGCATTTGTCACGTATTTCTCGTGTCATGGTTTTCATCTCTGTCATGTCGTTTATGACCTTCTCTGCATTAATTAGTCTAGCTGTCAATTCTTCCACTCTTTTTTCAAGATTTTTAGTTTCTTTGTGCTGGGTATGTAATTCCTCCTTTAGCTCTGAGAAGTTTGATGGACTGAAGCCTTCTTCTCTCATCTCATCAAAGTCATTCTCTGACCAGCTTTGATCCGTTGCTGGTGATGGGCTGCGCCCTTGCAGGGGAGATGAGCTCTTATTTGTTGAATTCCCAGCTTTTCTGCCCTGATTTTCCCCATCTTTGTGGTTTTATCTGTCTCTGATCTTTGATGATCATGACGCATTGATGGGGTTTTCGTGATAGGTGTCCTTCCTGTTTGATAATTTTCCTTCTGACAGTCAGAACCCTCAGCTATAGGTCTGTTGGAGATTGCTTGATGTCCACCCAGACCCTGTTTGCCTGGGTATCAGCAGCAGAGGTTGCAGAAGATAGAATATTGCTGAACAGCGAGTGTACCTGTCTGATTCTTACTTTGGAAGCTTCCTCTCAGGGGTGTACTCCAATCGTGAGGTGTGGGTGTCAGACTGTTCTAGCGGGGATGTCTCCCAGTTAGGCTACTCAGGGTCAGGGACCCACTTGAGCAGGCAGTCTGTCCCTTCTCAGATCTCAACATCCGTGTTGGGAGATCCACTGCTCTCTTCAGTTGTCAGACAGAGTCGTCGCATCTTCACGGCCTCTGCTTCTTCCCCTGTTATTTTTTAGCTGAGCCCTGTCCCCAGAGGCAGAGTCTACAGAGACAGACAGGTTTTTGTGCTGCTGTGAGCTCCACCCATTTGGAGCTTCCCAGCAGCTTTGTTTACCTACTTAAGCCTCAGCAATGGCGGGCGCCTCAGCCTTGCTGATGCCCCTGCGGTTAGATCGTGGCAGACTGCTGTGCTAGCAATGAGGGAGGCTCCGGGGTTGTGGGACCCGGCCAAGTGTCGGTATATTCTCCTTGTGTGCCCGTTAGCCTACAGTGCAGTATTGGGGTGGGAGTTACCCAATTTTCCAGGTGTTGTGTGTCTCAGTTACCCTGGTTAGGAAAAGGGATTCCTTCCCCTTGCACTTCCCAGGTGAGGCGATGCCTTGCCCTGCTTCAGCTGTCGCTGGTCGGGCTGCAACAGCTGACCAGCACCGATTGTCTGGCACTCACTAGTGAGATGACCCCAGTACCTCAGTTGAAAATGCAGAAATAACTGGTCTTCTGTGTCCTTCGTGCTGGGAGTTGGAGACTGGAGCTGTTCCTATTCGGCCATCTTGCTCCACCCTCGAATCAAGCACTTTTTAGGTGACAGTGCAGGAGAGTAAACCCAGTTCTCTAAATTGTACTCTTTTTGTTTGTTTGTTTGTTTTACCCTAGTCTTTTCAGATGTTTCTTCTTTGTAATTATATGTGAGAAATATATATATTATTTGTAGATATTTAACCTTCAGAGGTTGAAGCAAATATCCTCCTTCAGCCTCTGAAGTAGCTGTGATTACAGGCATACACCATCAAGCCTGGCTAATTTAAAAAATTATGTAATGTTCTCAAATATTAAAAGACTTTCTTTTTATTTTAGTACATTTTAATTCTTTTAATTTCTTCACTATTACTGTGAACATTAGTCTCACTTTATTATTTTAAAGCCAATCACAGCAAACATTCCCTTTGGTGGGGTGTGTGTGTGTGTGTGTGTGTGTGTGTGTGTGTGTGTGTGTCTGTGTGTGTGTGTTTAGTAGACTTTATTTTTTAGAGTAATTATGAGTTAACAGCAAACCTGAGTGAGAAGTGCAGGGCATTCACGTACACCCCACTGCTTCTCAACATGCACAACCTCCCCCACTGTCAACATCTTGCATCAAAGTGGTACATGTTCTATAATGGACAACCCTAACCTTACATGACATTATCACTCAGACTCAACAGTTTATGTTAGATTTCACTTTCAGTGTTGTTCATTTGTTTTTATTTTCTGTACTTTGTCTGTAATTATTCCAAAGTTTTCTGTTTCAAAGTTTTAAGGACACGAGAAACTTATCACAATAATTTTGTTTTCTTTTGTTTTGTTTTTGTTTGGAAATGAAGTCTCTCTCTGTCACCCAAGATGGAGTGCAGTGGCGTCATCTTGCCTCACTGCAACTTCTGCTTCCTGGCTTCAACAATTCTGCTTCAGCCTCCTGAGGAGTAGTTTGACTACAGGAGCACTCCCCAACACCTGGCTAACATTTTGTATTTGTGGCAGAGATGGGGCTTTACTGTATTGGTCAGGATGTTATTGAACTCCTGAGCTCAAGTGATCTACCTGTCTCAACCTCTCAAATTGGTGGGTTCACAGGTTTGAGTCGTGATACCTACCCTTGATTCCTTAAAGAATTTTTTATTTTTAAGATTGTGGTAGCTTAATATCCATTTTTAAAGTGCTGCCTACTATAACTATTTTTGACCTCTTTCCCCTAGTGGTAGTCTGGGATTGCAGGCACCCACCCCAACACCTAGCTAAATTTTTGTATTGTTAGTGGAGTCACTATTTCACCATGTTGGCTAGGTTAGTCTTAAGCTCCTGACCTCAAGTGATCCCCTTGCCTAGGCCTCTCAAGGTGCTAGGATTCCAGGAATGGGCCACTGCAATGGGTCTTAGAACAATATTTGAAAGAAAATCTTTTTGTTTTATACTTTCAGTTCTGGGATACATAGGCAGAATATGCAGGCTTGTTACAAAGGTATACACTTGCCATTGTGGTTTACTGCACCCGTCAACTTCTCATCTACATTAGCTATTTCACCTAAGGTTATCCCTACCATAGCCCCACAGACCCAAACAGACCCCTGTGTGTGATGTTTCCTTCCCGGTTTTCTTGTATTATTTTTCAGCTCCAACTTAGGGTGAGAAAATGCAGAGTTTGGTTTCCTGATCTTGTGTTAGATACGCTGGATTTCTTCATAGGCATCCAAATTTAATTTATCAACATTAGGAATATATTTACTTATTTATTTTTTAAAGACACGGTCTGGCTCTGTCACCCTGGCTGGAGTTCTAAGGCATTATCTTGGTTCACTGTAAGCACTGCCTTGTGGGTTGAAGCAAATATCCTCCTTCAGCCTCTGAAGTAGCTGTGATTACAGGCATACACCATCAAGCCTGGCTAAATTTTGTATTTTTACTAGAGATGGGGTTTCATAATGTTTGCCAGGCTTGGTCCCAATTCTAACTCCAGGATATCTGCCCACCTCGGCCTCTCAGAGTGCTGGGATTACAGCTGTGAGCCACTGTGCTTGGTCTGGAATTCATTTTGATACATATTTCTCTAACTTTTTCACCACTTTTTAATTTGCTTATTGTGTAACAATTATTCATATAACTATTATAGCAGAAACTTATCACGTTCATACACTATAACAGTTTCCACTGACCTGTCCCTGCCCTCACTAATTTAATAATAAATGCTGCTATATCCCGTGCATGAATTGCATTGTAGGACCAGAAGGTGGTGACCCCCTAAGACCCAGCTTTCACTACCTTGTGTGTGTCTATTATTTATCAACCTGCTGATCTGCCTGGGAATACAGAAAGAGTCCCATTGCATTGTGTGCTGCTGGCTAGATCCTGCAATATCTGGTGCCCAGCCTGGCCTTCTTTGTTCTTCGGCTCAGTGCACTCGGGGTGCAGGTTCATGACGACTAGTCTTCATTATTCATGGTAAGGTCTCTGGGTACACGTTTTCCAACTCTATCCACTTTTTGGGTTTGTTGGCTGGTATTATTCTAGGGTTACTATGGGACAGTCACAGTCTAAACACCAAGCTTATCTGTCTTTCATTAAACTTCTTTGGAAACATGGTGGAATCAAGGCTGATTCCAATAATCTTATTATCTTATTTCAGACTATTGAAAACCATTGTCCTTTGTTCCCTGACAAAAGTTCTATGGACCTGTAAGGTGTCGAAAGGGTTGGCCACACTCTCTGACAACTCATGAAAGGTGGTGTTTTACTTACTATTCCTGTTGGAACTGACTGGGCTTTTATTCATGTTGCTTTACTTCCTTTTCAGTTTAGTGATCCTCTTCAACTGCCACAAGTTAACGTGGATGGTGAGCTGCAGCCTTTACCTCGGGCACCTGGCCACCTACTAGTCCTCCTTCTAATCATGAAGAGGAATTCAATCTCTCCTTGTTTTTTCCACAACAGGAGGAATGTGGTGATGATCCCCTCTCTCTGCCTCCTACCTCAGAACCTGTATATGTTACCTCTTCCTCTGCTAAGCCAATGACCTCTCTGCCAGAGGAGGATGGGTAGCATTCATCAGAATGGTCTGTTTCTCATTCCTCTCATCCTTTTGGACCTCTCTCCTCTTCTAAGCCCACTGTTTCTTTTGACGCTCCAGGACTTCTTCTTTCAGAGGCTTGGAATCCTGCTTCCCTCTGTCAGCACCCTCACTCTCCTTGTCTTCCCCTGCCCCTACTCAATGGATGTGTGAGTCACCTGCTTGGGTAGAGCAGTTGCCACTTTTCAAACACAAATTGGAGGCTTTCATTGAAATTGTTAATGACTTACTACACACAGACACTATTCAGTTCTCCTTGTCTCCATAGAACTCACCTGTTTGTTAAATGAAAAAAGTCAGGAAAATGGAGGATTAGAACAGACTTAAGAGCTGCTAATTCAGTTATTAAACCTATGGGGTGTTACAAGCCATTATGCCCTCCCCTTCCATGATTTCTAAGGAATGGTCTTTATAATCATTGACCTTAAAGTCTGTTTTTTTCATATTCCTTCTGACAAGTGAGAGTGTGAAAAATTTGCTTTCACTATACCTTCCTTTAACAATTCAGCTTCCACAGCTAGATATCAATGGAAAGTTTCACCTCAAGGATGATTAACAGTCCTGCTGTTTGTCAGTTGTTTGTCAGTACTGTGTTACCTCCGACAGACTTCTAAAAATAATCATGTTCTTACTTATATAGATGACATACTGATTGCTGCTCCTAGTAAAGATGAATAAATTCAATGTTTTCCTCCTTCAAATTTAGCTGTTGCCAATGCAGAACTCCACATTGCTCCTGATAAAATTCCACAAGCCACTCCTTTTCTGTACTTAGGAATGCAGCTAGAAGCTTGCTCCATTAAGACCCCAAAAGCCTAACTTCATACTGACAATTGAAGCACCTTAAATGATTTTCAAAAATTACTAGGTAACATCCATTATCTCAGACCAAACCTAGAATTCCCTATTTATGCATTATCTCATCCATTTGCTACATTATCAGGAGATACAGATTTGAACTGTTCTCATTCTCTATCTGAATCAGCAAAGCAAGAGTTGTCTTTTGTAGAACAAAGAGTGAGAGAGGTCCAAGTTTCTCATATTGACCAAAATTTGCCTTTACAATTTTTAGTTTTTCCTTCCATCTGCTCTCCTGTGGGACTTATAGTACAAAATGATTCTCTAATCGAATGGATATTACTTCCTATTTCAGCCTCTAAAACTCCTTCAATATATCTTGATCAAATGGCCACTTTAATTGGGTTGGGATGTCAATGTATCATTAAAATTTCTGGCTTTGATGCAAACATGATTGTGGTCACTTTGTCAAAAGAAGAAGAAGAAGAAAAAAGTTTAAAATGTCTTTTCTTCAACTTTATGCTGGCAGACGAATCTCCCTGACTTCACTGGCACTATTGATAATCATTTGCCTAAGTCAAAATTCTTTCAATTTCTGTGAAATGCTTCCTGAATTCTACCAAAACTTACTCATTCATCACCACCAGAGGCAACCATTACCATTTTTACTGATGGATACAGTAATGGAAATGCAGGGTATATAGGACCAAAAGATAAAATAATTTCTACTCCATACACTTCTGCTCAAAAAGCCATGTTGTTTGCTGTTATCTCTGCATTACAAGATTTTGATCAGCCTCTTTATATTGTCTCTGACTCAACTTATGTAGTCCATGCCACTAAGGCCACAGAAACAGCTACCATCACAATATTGGTGACACTAACCTGTTTTCCTTGTTCTCTTTGTTACAAAAAACTGTCAGAAACCAAAGCCACCCTTTTTTCATTACTCATATTCCTTCTCATACTAATTTGCCTGGATCTTTATCTGGTGGTAATCATACAGTTGATAGGCTAGTTTATCTAGCCATTACAGATGCAGAACAATGTTACCAACTCACTCATACTAATGCCTAAGGTCTTAAACATAAATATTCTCTAAATTGGAAACAAGCTAAACAAATTGTACAACACTGTTCTCAATGGCAGGTTCTTGTCTTACCCACACAATCTCCTCGAGTTAATCCCTGAGGCCTTTCTCCTAATTTTATCTGGAAAATGGATGTTACTCATATTCTTTCTTTTGGAAAATTAGCTTATATGTGTGTCACAAGTGACACCTTTCCCAATTTCACCTGGGTTACCTGTCAAACTAGAGAAGCCACTTCTCACATTAAAAAGCATATGTTTTCATATTTTGTGGTTATGGGAATTCCTAGTGAGCCCAAAACAGACAATGGTCCAGTCTATTGTATTAAAGCTTTTAAAAGTGGTCTGAATCACTGGCATATTAAACATATTACTCATATTCCTTATAACCCACAAGGCCAAGCTATTGTAGAAAGAAGTAACAGAACTTTAAAATTACAATTAGTTAAACAAATAGAGAGGTATAAGAAGTTGTCTACCCATCACAAACAACTAAACTTGACTTTGTTCCTGTTAAATTTTCTTGATATTCCTAAAACTAGCTCTGCTATTGCTGCCAAAAACATTTCTCTGGTAACTGTCCCATGGTAAACCAAGGAAGGAAGTATGGTGGAAAAATGTTCACTCTAATAGATGGTCAAAAGTTTTGGTTGTAACGTGGGAAGAGGCTATGCTTGTGTTTCCAGTGAACATCAATCTCCTATTTGATTCCTACTAGACACCTGAAATTGTGTCCTGAAGATGCATGCAAAACAAGACAGAGAAACTTCCTGAAGAAATGCCAAAGCAGAAAACAACTAACACATGCAACCATCAAAGTGGAAACAAAACAAAACAAAACAACACATGCTAACTCCCTTACAATAGACAATCCAGTCAATCATCCTGAACAACTTGTCTCCAGCTACCCAGGTCCAGCTCAACCTCTGTCTCCTCCTGATGACACTGATCCTTCTACCCTCTGTCACTCCACAGATTATTAAAAACTATACATATTGGGCCTATACTCCTTTTCCTTATCTTACTAGAGTCATGACCTGGATGGACGCTCCTTTCGAGGTCTATGTTAATGATACTATTTGGATACCTGGTTCTGTAGATGATCGTTGTACTGCCCAATCTTTCAGAAGGAACCCCTTTCAGTATCACTTTAGGTTTTAGGTATCCACCTTGTGGCTAGGACAAAATAATGGATGTCTCTCATTAGATGTTCTAACGTGGGCAGTCACACTACCATCTGGTCATTCTGTCCCTCCTTTAGGACTCTTGGTATCAGGGCTCTCATTAAAACCCTAAGGCAGATCAAAATAGAAATCGCTGATTATATTCATACATCCCAATATAACCATTTGGTACCTGTGTGTCCTTTCAACTTGTCTTCAAATGCTGGCAAATTAATATGGAAGGATTGCGTTAGTTCAGAAGGAACTGCGTTATTTCGTTCTCCTCAATACACCATTGTTTATTGGGCTCCTAAAGGTCATATTGCTAAGGATTGCTCTCAAGGTCACAGAGATTGTCCACATTTTCTCTATAATATTACTTACCAAGAAAGTAGTGACAACACACCCTTGTTATATCATAGATTTAACTCCTTTTTCCTTTTATGGAAAGGGGCAGGGGTTGCCCTCCAAGTCAAGGCTGGTGGCGCCCACTTAGGCCCTGCATATTCAGACTTATGGAGATTAACCATAGCTGTGACTGGTATGAGAGTTTTGGATGGAGAAAGTGTTACAACTAAATCCACCGTGTCACCTAGAACACAAAACAACAGATTGATTTACAGTACTATTTCCACACAGCCAAAAATATCAGTACGGCAATCATCAAAATGTCAATTCAAAGATGGGATAGTAAAGGTGATGAGGAATTATACTCCCTCCCATTGCTAATATCCCCCACCCCTCTTGTACAAGCTATTACCCACTTTGACAAAAAGAGTAACATCCTAAAACATATTTACTACGGAGTCCAACAAAACTGTAGCACTTAAAACTTGTGTTAAACCACCATATATGCTACTAGCATGAAAGATGCATATTAGTTCAAAAACAAACATAATAATTGTTACCTTGCATACTTGATAGTCGTCCTTTAATCAATATTACAGTGTTCTAATAGAGCTAGAGAAGAGAAGGTATTTGGCTCCCCGTAGTCTTACATAGTCCTTGGGAATCTTCCCCTTCTATCCATGTTGTTAATAATATCCTACAGACAATTCTTAAAAGGAGTAAGTGATTTATTTTGCCTTTGATTTCTGTAATAATGGGCTTCATTGCTGTTACTGTGCCTGCTGTTACTGCAAATGCTGCTACTGCTGGAGTTGAATTACGTCAATCTATTCAAACTGTTCATTTTGTTGATAAACGGCAAAAAAATTCCACTTCGATGGGGAATTTTCAGTCAGATATTGATCAAAAATTGGCCCATCAAGTTAATGACCTAAGACAAACTGTTACACGGATGGGGAATAGAATTATGGGTCTAGAACATAGATTACAAACGCAATGTGTTTGGAATACTTCTAATTTTTGTATACTTCCGTTCCAATATAGTGAGTGTGTTCACAATAGGGAATCAGTAAAACGCCATTTTCAAGGAAGTGAAGATAATTTATATTTAGACATAAGCAAGCTAAAAGAACAGATATTTGAGGTGTCTCAGGCACACTTAACTGCTTCACCTGTTGCTGAAGTTTTAGATGGTATTTGAGGGGTTATCTAATCTCAACCATATTCAATGTAAAATCCTTGGGAGGATCCACTATCATTAATTTTGTTCTGTGTAAAATTTATGCTATTGGTTTATTGTTCATGTGTAAAATTGGAAAACATATTCTTCAATCCAATCATGATCAATGCCAAGCTATGATTGCTATGGCTCATTTAAATCAGAGAAAAGAGGGAGATGGAGGAAGACCCCATGAAACTATTGCAATGGAATAAAAGATGACAGGCTCCTGATTATTGTAAATACAAAATTGCATGCAGGATTGTGTAAAGAGAATACCAAGTTGGGTTACCACAACGAGCCAACAGTGCATGATGTGCTTCCCCCTGCAGAGAGCCTATGAACAGACGTGCAGCAGGGAGGTTTCACATTACTGAGATTCCTGTCCCAGAAAAGCAGACGTTCATAGCTCTGGCAATGGAATGCGGCCCTTGTGGACAGCCTACAAATGGATGCATGAGGGGCTCCAGTTCATATGGATAAGATAGGGCTATAAATGCCCTCCTCTTGCCACGGCTAGATAAAACGTAAGTGTAGAAGACATAGGTAATACTCAGCCTTCTCTTAACTCAGTTCCACAGCTTTCAAGGGAGATTCTCCAGATTTTATCACCCATTTGCAAGATACAGCTCAAAAGGCTATGTGAGATTCTCATCTCCGTAAAGTGACTGTTCAGATACTTGCTTACAAAATGAAAATGCTAATACAGAATGTCAGGCAGCAATTGGACCTATTAAGGAAGAGTCAGATCAAAAGACATGGGTTATGGAAAGACTGTGGTTTCTAATGGTTTTAAGGCAGCATTAGAAATTGCTGATGCACACACTGTATTTTAAATTCTTGTCTCTGTATACTGTACTTCTGCATACTGATGCTATGTTAAAGAATTACTTCATTCCCATGTGACCATCTCACCTCATAATCAAATGATCCTAAATCCCTCACTATCCTACCCCTGCCCTCACTAAACTTAATAATAAATGCTGGCATACCCAGTGCATTGGCAGCATCACAGGATCAGAAGGTGGTGATACCCCGGACCCAGCTTTCACTATCTTTTGTCTGTCCATTATTTCTTGATCTGCTGATCCACCTGGGAACAAAGAAAGATCCCCATTGCTTCATGGACTGCTGGCCAGATCCTGCAATACATCGGTTCATTATGGTAAAGGAATGCTGCGAGCCAGTCCAAATAGAAATTATGGTGCAGAGACAATCCAGGCATCTATTCGCCAGGCGGGAGTAATAGGGGATTTGGACACTTGACAGTTTCTGCTAATTATTTTGCCAGCTGAGGAGCCTGGAGAACATGCTCAAGCATGCTAGGAGCCATTTCTTATTAAAAGTTAAAGATAAAGCAAGCAATTGCACAATATGGGACAAATTTTCCTTATGTTCATTCCTTGTTACAACTTGTGCTTTATAACTGCCATTTAGTATCTATGGATTGGGAGTTATTAGCCTGATCCACCCTGTTCCCCTCTGCGTTTCTCCAACTAAAAACCCGGTGGATGGATGAATTAACAAATCGGGCACACAGAAATGCTCAAGCCCAACCTGCCATTAATATCACATCTGATCAATTGCTTGGAATCAGACAGGTATTGGGCACTGTAAATCAACAGATGGTAATGGGTGATGAGGCTGTTGATCAGCTCAGAATTGTATGCCTAAGAGCCCGGGAAACAACTCACTATCCTGGTGCTACATAACCTTCTTTTAACTCAGTTCCACTGGATCCAAGGGAGCCTTATCCAGATTTGATCGCTGCTTTGCAAGACGTGGCCCAAAAGGATATTTGGGATTCTCATGCCAGGAAACTGATTGTTCAGCTGCTTGCTTATGAAAATACTACTACAAAATGTCAGGCAGCAATCAGACCTATTAAGGGGGAGTCAGATCAAAGTTACCCTTACTGGGCCTACATTCCATTCCCACCACTGATTAGGCCTGTTACATAATTAGAACCCCTGGTGGGGGTTTATATTAATGATAGGATCTGGATGCCTGGACCAACAGATAACCAAGGTCCCACTCATCCAGAGGAGGCAGGAACATTAATGAATGTTTCCATTGGTTATCACTTTCCTCCCATTGGCCTGGGGCTGCCGGCAGGATGATTACATTATGAAAACAAAGTTGGATGGTTTATGTCGCTACTCATAATGGATAACAAGCCTCTATTCATGCAATCAGTGGAGGAACATTTTAAACTTTCAACACTATTAAATACCTGGAGCACAGCTATGTTATGACACATTTTTAGAGTAACAAATTTCAACCTAATAGAAGCCCTGCCCTACATAGGTCATTAAATGTCTGAAAAGCTAGACGTGCTAAACTGGAAAGATCGTATTGCAAACAGCACTGCTGTACTGGAAAGAATTCCTATAAAATCATCATTGATTGGATCCCTAGGGGACACTTTGCAGTGAATTGTACTGGACAGCAAGAAGACTGTGGAAGGACTCCTTTTGTAAACAACTATGCAGATAATGCATCAAAATTACATAGAAGAATTGAAACAAATTACCGTATTAAGTGGGAAGAGAATGGTATGCCTCCTCCAAGCCCAAAAATGATTAATCCAATTATGAGACCACAACATCCAAAATTGTGGAAGTTAATTATGGCTCAAATCCCAATTCGATTTGGAAAGGAGAATAGAAAAGGGAGACCCACAGTGAAACACTTTTATTTGTTGTAACCATGACCTATAATCAGATGGTCCCATCGCAGAGTTGTGTTAAACTTCCTTTTATGTTGGCAGTGGGGAAAACTAATATCCTACCTGACTGTCACACCATAACATGCCTTAACAGTCATATTTTTACCTGCATTAAATAAAGATAATAACATTTTTACTGGTTAGGACCTGAGAAGGAGTTTGGATACTCGTTTCCCTCAATAGACCTCAGGAGGCTTATCGCTCCATAAATTTCATCACTGAAGTACTAAAAGGAATACTTAATAGATCAAAGAGATTCATATTTACTTTAAGGGATGTGGTTATGGGTCTTATAGCTGTCACAGCTCCTGCTGCTGGTGTTGCTTTGTACTCTGCTATTCAAATTGGTCTTCGTGGATAGTTTGCAGAAAAATTCTTGTAAATTTTGGAATTCCCAAAGCCAAATAGACAAAAAAGTTGGCAAATCAAATTAATGACCTCCATCACACACTAATTTGGATGGACAGTTTGGAGCGGTAGGAGCTTGGAGCACAGAATTCAAATGCAATGTGTTTGGAATACTTCTGATTTTTGTATTACTCCTAGCACTTACAGACCTACTGAATATCATTGGGAGATTATTAGACCTCATCTACAAGGAAGACAAGATAATTTAACACTAGATATTGCCACAAAAAAAAAATACAAGTTTTGGGGACATCTCAGGCTTATCCCATTCTGTTGTCTGTAGCCGATATTCTTGCTGGAACCACTGATGGCTGTTCTAATATCATTCCTTTAAAGTTTATTAAAAAGCATAGGTGTATTAAAAATTGCAAATTTTATTTATTTTATGTTTGTTTATGCTCTTGGTTTTTAGTTGAAAGATGCAGATGGTTCCTTGAGATGGTACCCAGACACCATGAACAAGCCTTAATATTAACGGCGTTTATTAACATATATATATAATGTTAACATATAGGTTATATATAATAAATGTGTGTATACGTTTATATGACATAATGTTTATTGCCTTTATATATTTATGCTCGGAGAGCATAAACACTCAGTGTCATTCCACAGGTTGTTGATGGAAATAACACTGCCTTGAAGCAGTGGAATATGGTCAAATATCTTGGCTCCTCCTGAAACGCACTCCCACCTGTTTCAGTCTCAATAAGCTCAAGATCATAAGTAGTTTAGAGACACGCCTTTGCTCAAGGAAATTCACAGAAACCGCCACTGCTATCAATCTTATTGAATGACTCATGAGTTGTCCTTCACTGATTAGTCCTTTCCCTCATCGCTTCCTACCCCTCCTATCTGTCCAAAGTTAAAAAAGCTTATACAGCAAGGAATTGGGTGGAGCCTGAGAACTCTGGGCCCTGAGCAAGCCTCCCACCCTCCGGTCCCCTAGACCCATCTTTTAAACAATTATTCTGTGTCTTTCTTACCCCTTTCATCCTGCCGGACTCAGGATACCCTCTGGGTGGTGTGGGGCTGGTTTCTCCAACAGTCTTCTAAAGTCTTAATCTTAGGTATACAAAATAAAAAGAATCTAGGAATTTTAAATTTTAATAAAGAATGGAATAGTTTACTATTGTGCACATTATTTTTATTTCTGTTGACATTTGTTCATGTCTTTGGAGTGAGTCCCACAAATACAGTGAGTGAGATAAAACCGAAGATGAATGTAATATATTTGGGCAGAGAATTAATGCTGATTCTAGATGTGCAGAGAGTGTTTGCTACTCTTCTTATAGTACAATAGATATTTTGTGTGTGTGTGTGATCAATTTGCAGTTATAGTTTTGTAAACGTGTTGAGATTGCAAAAATTAAAGTGAAATCCAAAAGAAAGTATGCAAAGAAATTAGCTGTGTTCTGGAAATGTTTTGAGAAGGCTTGTCAATCAGAGTCTGAAGCCATCACCGTTTTAGGAAAAGCATATACTTGAGAGACTTCAATACCACCAAGAGGTGTCATTTACAAATATTTTGCTGTGTAACAATTTCCTGCAGCTATTGGTAGGTTGGCTCACGTCCCAGGAATGAGATGATATAATTGAGATAACAAGGCCTCAGAAGAGCAATAGGAACTGGGGTCAAGGGTACAAAGTAAAAGAAGGATGGGCCTTGCAATGTATACACAGATTCACTTCCTGTGGTAAAAGTGCACAAAGAAGAATGTTGGAGGTGAGCAGTCAAGATGGGATTATGAGAAACACACCCTAAATAAGCTCCACCTTATATAGGCGATCAGTGTTGCTTTGCACTGATCACCTATATTGAGGGCCCAGCTGTAGTTGAGTGAGCCTGAAATAAAGTGAGACCAAACCACGTGCTTGTAGGTGAGTTAGTTTTTTATTTTTATGTTTTGGTAGTTCTCAGGATGAACTGTAAGCATCTGTCTTTTGTGCCCCTTTCAATTAGGGTGGAAAGATGGAGATATTTAAGGGCTGGAGCTTTGGATAGCCTACCATATTAGATGTGAGAATGGCAGCCTATTTAACTGAAGACTCTGGGTTTATCTTGCAGAGTGAAGGGAAGCAGAGGAGATAGTAAGTGGCTACTAACCCAGGGGGAATAGCAGTTGAATAGCAGTCTCAGGGATCAAGGAGGACTTGATCCAGAGAATGTGGCAGGTGAAATTACAAGGATTGTCCAAAAGTACAGAATTGCAGGATTATGTTTCAGGTGGAGACTGGAAACCAAATGCACTGTGCTGGCTTGGCTGGGACCATGGAAATGAGCAAAGTTCAAGGTCTATAGGGTAAAGGAGGTACCAGGGTTGCAAAGGTCATTCATGTGTCCATTGGATTTGGTCTTCCGGGAAGTAACTGGACAAGAGAAAGTCAGGATGAAGAGTGGCTCGGAGTCTATATTGGCAATTGGGATTGAGTCTATTTTATTTTTAAAGAAATAATATTCTGTTTCTAAGGGTATGTCTTGGACCACACTGAATTTACAGCTGTATTTTTGGCCTGCGCTGATAACTGCTGCTGCCAGATGGTAAAAGTAGCAAGACTTCACCCTAGCATCTAGTCTTGCTTGGGGCTTCTCAATGAGACTTAGTTGTTTAATGCTAAGGTCAAACCCTCTACCATTTTGTATAGGGTTCCTGGGAACTGGGCTTGCTCAAGCTATGAAAATGAATAAGGGAAGCACAGATCTTTGAGATGTTTGGATTGTGTTTAGACTAATAATTTCATCTTCAAGATAGGTGACTGACTGGACTCTGGTTTATTTAACTGTGAGTATCTGATGTCATTCCATTTCTCATCCTGAAGAAACCACATTTTCTTTCAAGACACAGCTGGACTGTCACCCCAGTAATATCTTCCCTGACTCCCACTGAGTGAATCATATGGGTCTCTTTCCTGGACACAGTCTTTATTTACCTCAATCACAAAATTATCATACCTTATTGTGATTATCTCTCCCTGAATAAACTGTGAAGTCTTATGAGATGGGGACTATATCTGTCTACATTTGTATCTCTATTTCCCAGTATGCTGCTTGGTATATGTTAGGTAGTTAGTAAATGCTTTCTCTGTGAAAACATAAGTGGAAGGATGGCCCATTCATTTAGAAGTTCATATGAGCCCACAAACTCTCAGTCAGAATGACACACAGAGAAACATATTGAAGCACAGTGAAAAAAGTTTTTCTACATCTCTACAAAGGATTTTAAAAATTAGGAAGCTATGGTGGCTCACACCGGTAACCTTAGCGATCTAGAAGTTTAGAAAGGTGGATCACTTCAGGCCTATAATTTGAGGCAAGCCTGAACAACATAGCAAGATACTGTCTCTAAAAAAAAATTAAAATAATTAAAGAAATTGAATAATTTTCTGAGTTATTCTGTGCATCATTGCTGACTGCAACATTCAGACAGCACAACCACTAAACTGTGGGATTGTATTCTTTTAGAGTTTTCTTGCTGAATGTGCATATTGTTCAATGGTTCCTCTTGAAGATCTTACCAACTTTTAGTTAACAGGAACCGGTGTGGTGACTTATGCCTCTAGTCACAGCACTTTGAGAAGCCGAGGTGGGTATAGCATCTGAACTCAGAGGTTCAAGAGCAGTCAGGGCAGCATGACAAAGCCCCATCTCTACAGAAAAATACAAAAGAATTAGCCGGAGTCGGTAGTGTGTGCTTATGGTCCCAGCTAACTGGGAGACTGATGTAGGGGGATCCCTTGAGCCCAGAAGGCAGAGGTTGCAGTGAGTTGAGACCACACCAGTGTGCTAAAGCCTAGGCAATAGGGCAGGACCCTGTCAATTTTTCTTTTTTTTTTTTTTTTTTAGATAAAGGACTGCTAGGTGTTTAAGGACTAACTAGTACTAACTATTATATATTACATGAGGGATGTTAGGAAGATGTGAAAATACAGCTTAATTGTAACTGGGAGAGCCAGTTTGTATGCAGCTATAATATGTTGAATAAGTTTGAAACTTTATTTTCCAACAAGTTGAAAATATTCAAGCCTGGATTTTTTTTATTTTTATTTGTATTATTTTTTAGATGGAGTCTCTCTCTGTCACTGAGGCTGGAATATAATGGTAATTATCAGCTCACCACAACCTTTGCCTCTGAAGTTCAGGTGATTCACGTTCATGAGTCTCCTGAGTAGCAGAAACTACAGGTGCCTGCCATGTTGCTGGGTTAATGTTTACATTTTGTTAGTGATGTGGTTTTACAGTGTTAAACAGGTTGGGCTCAACTTTCTGACCACAGGTGATCTGACCGTGTTGGCCTCCCAAAGTATTAAGATTATGGTTGTGAGCCACAGTAACCAGCCAAGTTGTACCTTCTTGAAGATGAAATTGTTGATTTGTGGAATTTAGGAAACAGTATATTCATTTACACCACTTTGGCTTTCATCAGTTTTCTTGCTAAAAATTGATGATTTTCAGTGTAGACTTAAATGAAAGAAATTTATGAATAAAGGAAGAGAAACAGTGCTAAAGCAGAAGGTTGAAACTTTTGAATGGTAAGTATGCATGTTTATTTTCAAAATTCTTCTGAATTTTTTTATTTTTCTTTTCCATTTTGCAATTACCAGGCCTTAAGCTGCCCTCATCAACCTAGTAAGAGTGTGTGTGTGAGGGAGAAATTACATTTATTTCAGAGAATGAGGACATTCTTTTCTTATTTATTTATATGCTGTTACAGAGATGAGATTTTTGCATCTTACATGGAGTAAGTGAGCAATCTAGATTTTATTTTTGCTGGATACATTTCTCAGGCTGGGAAGGAAACATTCTGGGCCAGATTCTTGTTGGTTGCTAGGAGACCAAAGTCCTCTTGTGATATCATTGCTACTCAGCTTGGGAACTGATGGTGATGTTGTAGATTACTTTATCTGCCTAGAACTCCTGATATCATTTGAAGCTGCAATCTCAAAAACCATGCAGGTTGGAACAGTGGCTAAAGAAATATTTATTGGAGATGGAACATGGTTCTTCAGAAACACAAGATTTTTCTCCCAAAGATGAATTAACTGTTTCAGAAGCCTCCACTAGGTCTCCATTGTGTGAGCACACATTCCCTGGCGACTCAGACTTAAAGTCAACGATTGAAGAAAATGCTTTTCAGGTTTTGTCACAAGGATTCTTCTTAAAAGACCACATTACACACTTTGTGTCTCTGAGCCAGATAAAGATAATGATTTCTTTCTCTGACCTTTCCGGAAACTTGAAAATAGTTGAAAGTGACCAATTCAAGTCTATTTCATGGGATGAGAATGGAACTTGCATAGTGATCTATGAAGAACACTTCAAGAAAGAAATTTTGGAAAGAAAGAATCCTTGCAGAATATTTCAAACTGACAGTATCAAAAGTTTTGTTCGACAGCTCAACCTTTATGGGTTTAGTAAAATTCGACAGAATTTTCAAAGATCTGCCTTTCTACCCACCTTTCTGGCCAAAGAGAAGGAATCCTGTGTCTTAAGCAAGGTACTTAACATATTTCCGTTACCAACTTACATAGAGTATATAAGTAATTTTACTTTGTACATCAGTAAATATGTTAATACATGCAGTATGACAAGATTTTGAAAATTATGGACAATATTAAGGTAAAAATTATTTAATATTTTGAAATTATTGAGTTTAACTTGAGCATTAAACTTGCAGGGTTTTAAGAAATGTTGGTAACAATTTTGAATCTTACCAGTGAACTCCAAATAAATGTACCAAAGCCACTTAATGAAATGTTGCTATTAATATGTAACATATGTTCCCTTGAGGGCTTAAAAACTTGAGTGATTTTTTCCAAAAAGCACATTCGTAAAAATAGTAAACAATATTCATGAATTATTTGATGACATTAAGTTTGTGTGATGAAGCAGAAATCTGAAATTTATTGTGTTATATTTGTTATTGTCACTTGTCCCTTGGTTTAAAGTGGTACTGAATTACATTTCTTTTTTGTTTGTTTCAGTTAAAGTGCTATTATAATCCAAATTTCAAACGTGGCTGTCCCCAACTTTTAGTAAGAGTGAAAAGAAGAATTAATGTTAGAAATGCTTCACTTACACCTACTTTATTCCATGAAGATTTCAACCAGAGGCATTTTAGAGAAGGGGCTAACAGGGAGAAGCATAATCCTGCCTTAGCTGCTGAAGTTAGTGAAGAAAGTTTATTTTCAACCTCTACAAATTTAAAGATGTCTCTAACAAGGGAATCTTCTGTCGGAAAGATAATTGGTAGTTCATCTGACCCAATTACAAGTGGCTTCCCTCCTCCTTCACGTTCAACCTCAATTGGACCATCAGAACAAAGTGCAACAGATCAACGTGCCATTTTAAATCAGTTGAGCACTATTCATATGCACTCTCACAGCACATACATGCAAGCAAGGGTCTGGATTGTGAATTTTATTACAACCACAACTTCTCGATACCACATAATATCTCCCTTTCAAAACAGATTTTTGCGGCTGAGGGTAGAATCACCTGCTGTTCCAACGAGATATCCTGTAGTATCAGTCAATCTGGCTCCACATCCTAACTTGTTACCAGCAGGCCACCGGTGGTTGCCAATGCCTACGATAGCTGATATATCATCTAGCACTCTTTCCAGGCCAGCTACTCAACCATCACCACTGGACAAATTTCACACTAGTTACAACTGATCTTCCATTAAAACGGCACCAAATTATGTGTGACAACGGAGACTAACATTTACATTGACAAAATAAATAAATAAATAAAGATTTCTGCAATTACCTTATTCAGCAATAAAATTGCATGTTTACTTTTATGTTTGCTTTTTTATTTAGGAAAGTAGAGTTAAGAGTAAAATGGTGTTCTGTTTCAGTGGCAGGCTATTGTACTACTTCTTACAAATAAATATATGGATCATTTGAAAGGAAATGTTTCATGTGTCTTTGTAAGTTCCCTAATTTAGTTCTCTGAAGAGGAACAAACAATAGTCTTTGGGTTCATTTGCTATTGAAACAACACAATACCACTGCCTGGGTGATTTGTCAAAAGAGTTATTTTGCTTATGGTTCTGGAGGCAGGGAAGTCCAAAGGGCTGCATCTGATGAGATCTTCTTTGTACGTTACAACATGGCAGGATGGCCCCATATGATGAAGGACATGCAATGAACAGAAATTCGGGGTAAAACTCATCCTTTGACCCAAAGTCCACCCACACAACACCTAACTTATTCTCCAGATAATACTATCTGTCATGAGGTTGCACCCATATGGCTAAGCATCTCTTAAAAGTCTGACCTGTCAACACTATCACAATAGACACAGAATTTCAACGTGAAAATTGGAGGGACATACCAAACAATGACAGCAAGCAAGGGAAGAGAAGTAACTGGAGTTAGGAAAAAGAATAAGTGACTTCTCAATTAATCTGGCATAAATAAAATAGGGGCAAGAATTTGGGTGTCACAAAGGGAATAAATGCTCACAGAAACACACAAAGACACATACAGACAGTATGAAAATTTAGAGAAAGGTTAACACACGCTATATACTTCAGTATTTTCTCAATTGCATTTCACCAGTTATTTTAAAGTTGAATTTTAGTTGGCAAAGATTTTCTTCATTGCAGTTCATACCTAGTGAGTTCAGTGACCATGATCACAATTATTTGTGTCATCACTCGAACAATCAATTTTATGTCATATTATGCTCTCGGATTGCATCATTGTCAGCACATAGTGGAATTTCACAGCTGGCAGGAACAGTTAACCTTTTTGATCTTACATTACAGCATTCCAACATGTTTCTGTCTCTAATTACCTCCTGTTAGAGTCCACCTTTCATGTTTTCTAACGCACAATTTCCTCCTCCTCTTCCTCCTCCTCCTCCTCCTTCTTCTTGTTTTTCTCCTCCTCCTCCTCCTCCTCCTCCTCCTCCTCCTCCTCCTTCTTCTTCTTCTTCTTCTTCTTCTTCTTCTCCTTCTTTCTCTTCTTCTCCTTCTCCTTCTCTTCTTCTTCTTCTTCTTCTTCTTCTTCTTCTTCTTCTTCTTCTTCTTCTTCTTCTTCTTCTTCTTTCTTTTTTTTCTTCTTCTCTGAGAAAACGTTGCTATGTTACCCTGACTAGAGAGCAGTGACATTATTTCAGCTCACTGCAACCTCAACCTCAGTGTTCAAGGAATTCTTATGCCTCAGCCTTTTGAGTAGGTAAAATTACATATGCCCACCATTCTGGACTAATTTTTATATTTTTAGTAGAAATGGGGTTTCACCTTGTTGTCCAGGATGGTCTTAACTCCTGGCCTTATGTGATCCACCCACCTTGGCCCACAAGTGTGCTGGGATTGCCAGCTTGAACCACCAAACCCCACCTCTAATTTTCATCACGTTGTTTGATGCTCTATGCAAAATCAGATTTAATTGCTTTTGTCAGGATTTAATATCTTTTAGATTCTGGGTCTATATCCTCAACATGGCTGAACAAATCCCTTCCAGATCTCATATTTGTTTTCCTTCCATCTTCATGTCTTTCTGTTTCACCACAGTCAGACATTCAGACAGCTCCACTTTCAGACATGACCTTATCTATCTGGTAACTTTGGTCCTATCATTTTCTTGGAGATAAAACCCTCCCTCTCTATTTGCCTGTTTAAGATTCCTACAGCAGAGACATCACTCCATCCAGGAGGTGTTTCTTATCTATCATATTAGTTTTCTTGTCTATCTGTCTTGGATACCCAGCACTCATGTAACAAAGTACCTGATATATATATGTGTGTGTGTGTGTGTGTATGTGTGTGTGTGTATACATATTCCTCTGAATATATGTGTGTGTGTGTTGGGTGGGGATGTGTGTGTATTCCAGCACTTTGGGAGGCCGAGGTGACTGGATCGCCTGAGGTCAGGAGTTCCAGACCAGCCTGACCAACATGGAGAATCCCTTATATACTAAAAATACAAAATTAGCCCAGTATGAGGGCATATTCCTTAAATCCAAGTTACTCGGGAGGCTCAGGCAGGGCAATCCCTTCAACCCAAGAGGTGAAGCTTGCAGTGAGCTGAGATAGCATAGCATTGCACTCCAGCCTGGGTAACAAAAGAGAAGCTACATCGCAGAAAAGAAAAGAGAAGAGCAGAGATGAGAAGAGAAGAGAAAATAAAATAAAACAAATGATTTTAATACCTATATTAGGGGTTTTATTTGTTAAGTGACAAATATTTAATAGAAGTCAAGCACTTTTTTCTAATTCACTGAAGAAAATTAATAGTTGCCAAAGCAACTGCTGTGAAAGCCAGAGATTATAAGTGTAAGACAAATTTAAGGAAAAATCACACTGACTACGAAGAAAAGAAAATATCTCTGAGGTTTGGACTCCAAAAATATTCGTTTGAGATTGAACTTGATCGTTCATTGAAACAGTCAACGAGGTAAATTTAGATATATTCGCAGGAAAGAGACCATTTCTGTGTTCGATGGGGTTGAGCTTCCTGCCTAAATAGTTGCTGAAAGTGTGGTTCAGACATTTAGGTAAAATATTTAACTCAGTACAGAAAGTCATGTCCCGCAGATATTAGGAACTAACACAGAATGAGGTTTTTAATGAAATCCATGAGAGAAAAGATTTTTATCTCAACCTCTATTTTGTGGAATATTCAAGACTGAGGCTAGATTTTTCATGTTACACACAAAATGAAACTACTGCCAAAGCAGAAACTGGCATAAAATACTAGATTAAACAATTAAGTTTCTAAAAATCTGAAAAGAGTAACATAAAACTGCCCCCCTAAGAATCATTTAACACCCAAGAACTAAGGATTGCTTTACTACTCCACAGACAACATTAATAATTCACTGATGGATGTTCCATGTCCTAAGGGGTAGCCAAGGAAGACTTGGCTTAAGGCTCATACTCAAGGAGAAAAGTTGAATCAAAACAAGTCTTCATCCACAAGTAGGTTTAGGCGTTCTCTCAGCGGAAGAAATGGAGTCTAAAGGCAAAAACAGGTGGATAGGAGGACAAAAACAATTGTTTTAAGTTGACAATTATACATTATTGAAAAATGAAATACATACTAAAGGAACTAAAATAATTTTTTTGTTTGTTTCTTATGCAGTACATTCTGCACAAGTAAACCAAGAATAAATTCTTTCCTAGGTATAACTTTAAGTAAGTTTGCCAGGTGCAGGGGATAATGATAAAGTTGAAACACCACATTTCAACTAAAATTTGGTTACCTCTTGACATACAACAAAAATTGTTTTTAAGTATGAGCCTGTCCTATGTGATACTGAAAATATTACTAAATTGATAGAATATTGAGAGTTGTATTAAAAGGTTATTTGTTGATTATTTAAAAAGAAAATATAACTGGTAATCCTGTATTATATCTGGTGACCATAGATAAAACAAGAGTTAGGAAAGTTGAACTCTGTGGTGGAAGATTTTATATACATTTGCAAGAAATAACAGAAGAATAGAAAGGAAAACACACAGTTTATGAAAATAATCTCTACACAAAATACGAACACACATAAGTTATCATTTACTAAAAATATATTTTTAACTCACAAAGATTATGTCAATATTCAAGACTTATCAAAAGACCAAGGCAAAGACACATAAAGGCTAGTTTATTTTGCCAAAGAGGAAAGTAAATCTCAAAATAAAAGAGGCATGCAGGAAGATTTTAAGTGTGTGTCATTTTGTTTGTTTTCTGAACAGGGCTGGAAATACGTTTTCCTCTGTTAAAAAATGTCAACCAGCGCAAAGGACACAGAAGACCGGTGATTTCTGCATTTTGAACTGAGGTACTGGGGTCATCTCGCTGGTGAGTGCGGATAATCGGTGCTGCTCAGCTGTTGCAGCATGACCAGCGAGAACTGAAGCAGGACGAGGCATCACATCACCTGGGAAGCGCAAGGGGAAGGAACTTTTCCTAACCAGGGGAACTGAGACACACAACACCTGAAAATTGTAACTCCCACCCCAATACTGCGATGTAGGCTAACGGGAACACCAGAAGAATATACCCCACGCCTGGCCGAGGGACACACACCCCGGAGCCTCCTCCTGCTAACACAGCAGTCTGCGGTGATCTAACCGAGGGCAGCAGCGAGGCTGGGGGAGGGGCGCCCGCCATTGCCGAGGCTTAGTAAACAAAGCTGCTGAGAAGCTCCAACTGGGTGGAGGTCACAGCAGCTCAAGGAAACCTGCCTGTCTCTGTAGACTCCACCTCTGGGACAGGGCTCAGCTAAAAGATAACAGGGGAAGCAGCAGAGACCTGGGCAGACGCCAAACACTCTGTCCGACAACTTTGAAGAGAGCAGTGGATCTCCCAACATGGAGGTTGAGATCTGAGAAGGGACAGACTGCCTGCTCAAGCGGGTCCCTGAACCCTGAGTAGCCTAACTGGGAGACATCCCCACTAGAGGCAGTCTGACACCCCCACCTCACAGGGTGGAGTACACCCCGAGAGGAAGCTTCCAAAGTAAGAATCAGACAGATACACTTGCTGTTCAGCAATATTCTATCTTCTGCAACCTCTGCTGCTGATACCCAGGCAAACAGGGTCTGAGGACATCAAGCAATCTCCAACAGACCTATAGCTGAGGGTTCTGACAGTCAGAAGGAAAACTATCAAACAGGAAGGACACCTATACCAAACCCCATCAAAGGCCACCATCATCAAAGACCAGAGACAGATAAAACCACAAAGATGGGGAAAAGCAGGCAGAAGAGCTGGGAATTCAACAAATAAGAGCACATCTCCCCTGCAAAGGAGCGCAGCCCATCGCCAGCAACGGATCAAAGCTGGTCAGAGAATGACTTTGACGAAGAGAGAAGAAGGCTTCAGTCCATCAAACTTCTCAGAGCTAAAGGAGGAATTATGTACCCAGCGCAAAGAAACTAAAAATCTTGAAAAAGAGGAAAGAATTGACAGCTAGACTAATTAAGGCAGAGAAGGTCATAAACGACATGACAGAGATGAAAATCATGACACGAGAAATACGTGACAAATGCACAAGCTTCAGTAACCGACTCGATCAACTGGAAGAAAGAGTATCAGCGATTGAGGATCAAATGAATGAAATGAAGCGAGAAGAGAAACCAAAATAAAAAGAAGAAAAAGAAATGAACAAAGCCTGCAAGAAGTATGGGATTATGTAAAAGACCAAATCTACGCCTGATTGGGGTGCCTGAGTGAGGGGAGAATGGAAACAAGTTGGAAAACACTCTTCAGGATATCATCCAGGAGAACTTCCCAACCTACTAGGGCAGGCCAACATTCAAATTCAGGAAATACAGAGAATGCCACAAAGATACTCCTCCAGAAGGGCAACTCCAAGACACATAATTGCCAGATTCACCAAAGTTAAAATGAAGGAAAAATTCTTAAGGGCAGCCACAGAGAAAGGTCGGTTACCCACAAAGGGAAGCCCAACAGACTAACAGCAGATCTCTCGGCAGAAACTCTACAAGCCAGAAGAGAGTGGAGGCCAATATTCAACGTTCTTAAAGAGAAGAATTTTAAACCCAGAATTTCATATCCAGCCAAACTAAGTTTCATCAGTGAAGGAGAAATAAAACTTTACAGATAAGCAAATGCTTAGAGATTTTGTCACCACCAGGCCTGCCTTACAAGAGACCCTGAAGGAAGCCCTAAACATGGAAAGGAACAACCGGTAACAGCCATTGCAAAACAAGCCAAAATGCAAATCAACTAATGAGCAAAATAACCAGTTAATATCATAATGGCAGGATCAAGTTCACACATAACAATATTAACCTTAAATGTTAATGGACTAAATGCTCCAATTAAAAGACACAGACTGGCAAACTGGATCAAGCGTCAAGACCCATCAGTCTGCTGTATTCAGGAAACCCATCTCACATGCAGAGACATACATAGGCTCAAAATAAAGGGATGGAGGAAGATGTACCAAGCAAATGGAGAACAAAAAAGCAGGGGTTGCAATCCTAGTCTCTGATAAAATAGACGTTAAACCATCAAAGATCAAAAGACAAAGAAGGCCATTACATAATGGTAAAGGGATCAATTCAACAGGAAGAGCTAACTATCCTAAATATATATGCACCCAATACAGGAGCACCCAGATTCATAAAGCAAGTCCTTGGAGACTTAAAAGAGACTTAGACTCCCATACAATAATAATGAGACTTAACACTCCACTGTCAACATTAGACAGATCAACGAGACAGAAAGTTAACAAGGATATCCAGGAATTGAACTCATCTCTGCACCAACGGACCTGATAGACATCTATAGAACTCTCCACCCCAAATCAACAGAATATACATTCTTCTCAGCACCACATCGCACTTATTCCAAAATTGACCACATAAGTAAAGCACTCCTCAGCAAATGCAAAAGAACAGAAATTATAACAAACTGTCTCTCAGACCACAGTGCAATCAAACTAGAACTCAGGACTAAGAAACTCAATCAAAACCGCTCAACTACATGGAAACTGAACAACCTGTTCCTGAATGACTACTGGGTACATAACGAAATGAAAGCAGAAATAAAGATGTTCTTTGAAACTAATGAGAACAAAGATACAAGATACCAGAATCTCTGGGACACAATTAAAGCAGTGTGTAGAGGGAAATTTATAGCACTAAATGCCCACAAGAGAAGGCAGGAAAGATCTAAAATTGACACTCTAACATCACAATTAAAAGAACTAGAGAGGCAAGAGCAAACACACTCGAAAGCTAGCAGAAGGCAAGAAATAATTAAGATCAGAGCAGAACTGAAGGAGATAGAAACACAAACACCCTCCAAAAATCAATGAATCCAGGAGTTGGTTTTTGAAAAGATCAACAAAATTGACAGACCGCTAGCAAGACTAATAAAGAAGAAAAGAGTGAGGAATCAAATAGATGCAATAAAATGATAAAGGGATATCACCACCGACCCCACAGAAATACAAACTACCATCAGAGAATACTATAAACACCTCTACGCAAATCAACTAGAAAATTTAGAAGAAATGGATACTTTCCTGGACACTTACACTCTTCCAAGACTAAACCAGGAAGAAGTTGAATCCTGAATAGACCAATAGCAGGCTCTGAAATTGAGGCAACAATTAATACCCTACCCACCAAAAAGTCCAGGACCAGACGGATTCACAGCTGAATTCTACCAGAGGTACAAGGAGGAGCTGGTACCATTCATTCTGAAACTATTCCAATCAATAGAAAAGAGGGAATCCTTCCTAACTCATTTTATGAGGCCAACGTCATCCTGATACCAAAGCCTAGCAGAGACACAACAAAAAAGAGAATTTTAGACCAATATCCCTGATGAACATCGATGCAAAATCCTCAATAAAATACTGGCCAACCGGATTCAGCAGCACATCAAAAGCTTATCCACCTGATCAAGTGGGCTTCATCCCTGGGATGCAAGGCTGGTTCAGCATTCGCAAATCAATAAACGTAATCCAGCATATAAACAGAACCAAAGACAAGAACCACATGATTATCTCAATAGATGCAGAAAAGGCTTTTGACAAAATTCAATAGCCCTTCATGCTAAAAACGCTCAATAAATTTGGTATTGATGGAACGACTCAAAATAATAAGAGCTATTGATGACAAACCCACAGCTAATATCATACTGAATGGGCAAAACTGAAAAATTCCTTTGAAAACTGGCACAAGACAGTGATGCCCTCTCACCACCCCTATTCAACATAGTGTTGGAAGTTCTGGCTAGGGCCATCAGGCAAGAGAAAGAAATCAAGGGTATTCAGTTAGGAAAAGAAGAAGTCAAATTGTCCCTGTTTGCAGATGACATGATTGCATATTTAGAAAACCCCATCGTCTCAGCCCAAAATCTCCTTGCTGATAAGCAACTTCAGCAAAGTCTCAGGATACAAAATTAATGTGCAAAATCACAAGCATTCTTATACACCAGTAACAGACAAGCAGAGAGCCAAATCAGGAATGAACTTCCATTCACAATTGCTTCAAAAGAATAAAGTACCTAGGAATCCAGCTTACAAGGGATGTAAAGGACCCTTCAAGGAGAACTACAAACCACTGCTCAGTGAAATCAAAGAGGACACAAACAAATGGAAGAACATACCATGCTCATGGATAGGAAGAATCAATATCGTGAAAATGGCCACACTACCCAAGGTTATTTATAGATTCAATGCCATCCCCATCAAGCTACCAATGAGTTTCTTCACAGAATTGGAAAAACTGCTCTAAAGTTCATATGGAACCAAAAACGACCCCGCATTGCCAAGACAATCCTAAGTAAAAGGACAAAGCTGAGGCGCCACGCTACCCGACTTCAAACTATACTACAAGGCTACAGTAACAAAACAGCATGGTACTGGTACCAAAACAGGGATATAGACCAATGGAACAGAACAGAGTCCTCAGAAATAATACCACCCATCTACAGCCATCTGATCTTTGACAAACCTGAGACAAACAAGAAATGGGGAAAGGATTCCTATTTAATAAATGGTGCTGGGAAAATTGGCTAGCCATAAGTAGAAAGCTGAAACTGGATCCTTTCCTTACCCCTATATGAAGATTAATTCAAGATGGATTAGAGACTTAAATGTTAGACCTAATACCATAAAAACCCTAGAAGAACATCTAGGTAGTACCATTCAGGACATAGGCATGGGCAAGGACTTCATGTCTAAAACACCAAAAGCAACGGCAGCAAAAGCCAAAATTGACAAATGGGATCTAATTAAACTAAAGAGCTTCTGCACAGCAAAAGAAACTACCATCAGAGTGAACAGGCGACCTTCAGAATGGGAGAAAATTTTTGCAATCTACTCATCTGACAAAGGGCTAATATCCAGAATCTACAAAGAACTCAAACAAATATACAAGAAAACAAACAACCCCATCAAAAAGTGGGGAAAGGATATGAACAGACATTTCAAAGGAAGACATTCATACAGCCAACAGACACATGAAAAAGTGCTCATCATCACTGCCATCAAAGAAATGCAAATCAAAACCACAATGAGATACCATACCATCTCACACCAGTTAGAATGGCCATCATTAAAAGTCAGGAAACAACAGGTGTTGGAGAGGATGAGAAATAGGAACACTTTTACACTGTTGGTGGGATTGTAAACTAGTTCAACCATTATGGAAAACAGTATGGCGATTCCTCAAGGATCTAGAACTAGATGTACCGTATGACCCATCCATCCCACTACTGGGTATATACCCAAAGGATTATAAATTATTCTACTACAAAGACACATGCACACGATGTTTATTGCGGCACTATTCACAATAGCAAAGACTTGGAATCAATCCACATGTCCATCTGTGACAGACTGGATTAAGAAAATGTGGCACATATACACCATGGAATACTATGCAGCCATATAAAGGATGAGTTTGCGCCTTTGTAGGGACATGGATGCAGCTGGAAACCATCATTCTTAGCAAACTATCACAAGAAGAGAAAACCAAACACCGCATGTTCTCACTCATAGGTGGGAACTGAACAATCAGATCACTTGGACCAGAAGGGAACATCACACACGGGGCCTATCATGGGAGGGCAGAGGGGAGGGATTGCATTCGGGAGTTATACCTGATATAAATGATGAATTGATGGGTGCTGACGAGTTGATGGGTGCAGCACACCAACATGGCACAAGTATACATGTGTAACAAACCTGCACGTTATGCACATGTACCCTAGAACTTAAAGTACAATTAAAAAAAAAAAGTCAACCAATTGGCTCCTTCTGATTAGCTCAGAAAGTGTAAAACTATAGTGATTAAGGTGAAAAGCAGGAAAGAATAGATATAAGTAAAAAAAGTAAAAGAATACAATTAGAAATACCAGTGGTGGGTGGGGCGAGGTAGAGAAGAAAAAAATCAGATAGGAGGCAAAGGGAGAGACAAAGAAAATCTATGGTGAATAAAAAACTGAGCAGTTATTGGTCATATAGATAAAAGAGTAAGCATATTAAATGTAAGCTGTTTAATCTCATACGTTAAAACATAAAGTACTCTAACATTAGATTGATAAAAATATGCTTTCACCTAGGAATAATCACACTGAAATATTGAAAATAAAGACTCAGAGAAAATTAACAATCATTTGTTTTAAAACTTAGGCCACTGTTATTATATAAGCAAAGATGAAATTAAGAGAAAATGCAAGAAATAAAGAGGGATAACTATAGATAACTTAAAAGGCAACAGACAAAATATGAAATATCAATATATAAAAAAATAAAGATAACAGTCACAAATGTGAATTCCTCAGTAGCGTTCCCTCAATATACACCTGAGACAAATTTATGAATGTCTATTTATGAAGACAAGTCCCAATTGTAGTAAGAGGTGTTATAGCTATTAGTCATCTAGACAGATGAATATGCAGATATTTAGTAGTTAATAGAAATCGCTTCAATGTTTGTGTAGTTACTTTTCTTCAGTTTCTGCAGTACAGAGGCGTATTTCACCAAACTAATGTAGGTGTTCAAATACCCCACTTTCTCTCAAGCTGCTGGGATGTATCTCCAAGGAAAACTTTCCAGTGGTTACATCTTTTCTTTAGAACAAATATTGGAGGTATTATCTTAGCAGTTTTAAAAGGCAACACTTTGTCAAAATGATTGTTCATACTTTGGAAATTTGTGGCATATTCACATTTATTGCTGGAGTAGTTCTGCCAAGACACTATTGAATGTGTGATACTCCATAATAGGGACCTGTGACATACCACCATCAAGGGATGTGACCATGAATTCACATATATGCCATCTGTCCTCAAATAACTGCTATCTACATAGGAAATAAAATGGAGTTGGTGTGAAGTTTCAATTTTAGAGCTGACGCTATTAACCTTTCCTCAAAGATAATGTGATTTGCACGACTGACTTTTCAAATTAACTTTCTTCCCAAGTCCAGGCCCTATTAGTTTCCTCAGCCAAGAAGAAAATATTTTCAAAAATGCAAAAATTAGCTACAATTATGCTGATTCTTCTACTAAGGAATTTGGATTCTGACTCATTGAAAGCTTTCCAGGAGCAATTTTTAATCTACTACTAAAGGATCTGCAGTCTGACTCATTGACAAACTTTCCAAAAGTAATCTTATAATCAGTTATGGATTTCAACAACATACTCATTCAGTTTTCATTATCTTTGGGAAATAAATGCCAGATCCACCTTAAGGAGTATTATTTCTTTTTGATTTCTAAGAATTTATAATGCAACCACAGACCCAAGTATCTTCCACAGAATTTTGTTCCTTAAATATTTTTCTTGATTAAAAGAGTGACCTTATTAAATGACCACCATTTTCAACCATTTTCAGTGGTCTGGGTAAGCAGTTTTACAAGCACTTTCTAAAACCTCATTTCAAGCTGGCTACGGACCACTAATCACTTACTTTTATAGATTTGAAGACATATTTAAATTGGGGTTACTATTTAATATTTTTAACCTAAAACTTAATTTCCTGAACAATAAAGTTTGATGTTTAGCAAGAAATCTACCTGAGTTAAGCCAATTTCAAACAAGTTGTTCTTCTGCATTATTGTTGTGTTCAGACATTCAGTGACTATAGGTACTGGTATTAGTGATGGCAAACTTTGTGTTTTCCATTATGAAATAATCTATGTAACTGTAGGGTACATCAGTGTTTTAAAATGCACTGCTAAATACAGGATTAACTATGCATATTCATATTAAGAATTAATTTGTGATTTGGCTGTTTCCGGATTTTATAACATGCATGTGCAGAAATGTATTCAAATTGAGGAAGGAAGCACACCATTATCAGGGTGCTTTACAAACTTGAACATCAAGTATCAGATAACTTTTTTATTATTATTATTGAGAGACATTCCCTTCTGTGTAGAATGACTATCTCAGTGTTTTGTATTCATTTGCAAGACAGATTTAACTATTCTATTTTTCCAGCAGTGCTGATGCCTCAGAGTCCCCTGTTCTAGAAGAGGCAGTGTCTCAACCCTAATTTTACGTTCCTCATTCTGGTAGCTTCAGGAATTTTGAAAGTATTATTTACGTAGTCTGATATTTTTCATATAAAGACTAATAAATTTTGCTATGTATAAATTTTCATAATCTAAAAGTGAATCAACATTTTCAATCCTTGAATCCAAGGATTTTTGGGAGGCCAAAGCGGGTGGATAAGGAGTTTGGGAGGAGGTTGAGGCCAGAGAATGACATGAATCCAGGAGGTGTGGCTTGCAATGAGCTGAGATCACACCAACGCACCTAGTCTGGGCAACAGAGTGAGAATCCTCTCAAATAGACAGATAGATAGATAAACAAACAAATAGAAACATTTTCAATCAGTGCCAACGGATTCCTGAAATTCTAATCAAGGGTTCCAATACGTATTTGTAGATAATAGCCAATACTTATGCATGCTTGTTTTAAGAATCTATTGAAGTGGAAATAGTTGTGGATGTACTCAGAGTAATGAAATAAAATTATAGCTTCATTTACTTGCCTTTTACCATGTATAAATCCTATCTTTCTTTGTCCTCAGTATGATGTCACCTTTGAACAATGTGCATAGTAAAGATTTCACATTATTATAAAAATCAAGTCTGTGAATGCTACTTGTTTTATTTCAAAAACTCTTCAGAAATTTGAGAAATATTATCAGCCACTAGTACTGTCCTGGACATAAAAGTGCAAATAGCACTCTGTAGTGCTCTGTATAAAGTTATAAGTTTTCCGACTATGTTTGCAATAAATAAAATCCATCTACCTGTAAGACTAACAAGGCAAACTTGGAAAGAGTACGACAGTAAGGGCCCTCTGGTTGCTTATTTCTTCAAATCGATGGTACAAAAGTCTATGGAAAGACTTACTCAGGAATATACAGAAAGCTAGTTCTAGTAGTTACTCTCTAGAGTGGCAGAACTAAATGTGCCTCAGAATTTATTGAACAATCTGTTTGGACTCCTTATCTGTCACCATGATTCTAAATTTGGATTCTCTGCTCTTCTTTAGTGAATCCTAGTTTATGTCACTATCGACATTACGGTCGCTCCTAAATGAGGTGCTGACTCTGGATCATCCCGCCATTCATCCATGGAGAGAAATGAGTCTGCAGTTCAATTGGTGTGCTATTTGTCAAACTACTTACTACTTCTGTCTAAGTAACATTTTGGGCAATTATTGAATTCTCACGAATCAACAAAGGAAGCTGTAAATAAGAGATAAGATCACCAGCAGTCTCTAAATTGTTAAATGTGATCTTGGCACAAAACCTGGGATGCTCTACAGGTTTGAGTATAGTTTCCATTCCAGGTCTGCCTTGTAAAACTTGATTTTAAGACACAAAATGAAGTCATTCTTAGAGGAACACTATATTTGTAAACTAACGAAATACTTGAAGCCCATTCATAAAGTAGGATGAGCAAAGTTTGGTGAAGGCCTGGTCTCTGCTTCCAAGATGCACCTTGTTGCTGTAGTTCTCCAGGAGGACAAACAGAGTGTCCTCAAATGGCAGAAGGTGCCTAGTTTCATTGAGCCCTTTTATAGGGTTGCTAATTGCACTCTTAATTGCTCTCAAAAGCCGCCCCACCCATTTTAATTCTATCACGCTGGAGGGTTTAAATTCCAATATAGGAATTCTGGAGGAACATAACATTCAAATCACAGGTATCAAATATAAAGACCAGAGGCCTTATCTAACTATTCAAGTGCCTAGGAAAATCTATACTTTTATGTTCGGGAGGAAAAGAAAACTGCTGGGAGAAACGACTCCTTTACAGGTGACAGTGCTTCACTGGAGAGGAAAGAAAATAGCTTAACCTCCAAATAGTAGACCTGGAGTTGATCAACATGATAGGTTATGCTTGTTTTAAAATTTTAGGAAAAATTAAGGATAAAAACAGCTCTTTCTATTGTAATGAATGAGAAATTCTGTGACTGGAGAATTGTCTAACATGACTAGATTATTGTTGGTTCATACACTATAGTACCAAGTAAAATGATGGAGAAAACACATTAGATTAAACATAGATTTTATTGACGCTTTATCTGATGACAGAGAAACATTTACAGAGGAGGAAATATTATAACCTCTCGTCATATGTAAGTTAGAAGCTACGGTAAACGTGGTTACCAAAAGTCATCTGGTTCTTCATGAGAAAACCTGTTCTTCATAATGTTCTCTCAGTTTCTTCCTGGGAGTTTCTGCATTAGATTACAAGTTATATTAGGATCAATTTCACAAGTTACAAACCTATCAATTGTTTCATAGTAACTCTTAATGATTCAATAACTTCTTTCAGGCAGATTTCTAATCATTTCTCTTGACTGACAAAATGAACGATTAACAGTGTGTGTATGGAATATGGTGTGTTGGGAAACCAGGTACATTTCGACTTCATTGCTAGATTGAAGTATGTTCATAGGCAGACTTCTTGGTCATCCTTCTTGAGCTCTGATTACCTGGGAGAATGAGAAGAATTTTGAAATGGGTACATTAATTTTATAAAATACTTTGCTGTAAGAACCATTATTGGAACACATATGTAATTTAAAAACCTAAGAATGTGGTGACTTATAAAAATGAAATTTAGCAAGTACATCAAA
>DAKLCV010002304.1:186475-236475 GCA_030247045.1 Colobus guereza
TTCCATTAACGTTGTGCTAATCTTCCCAGAATATTTTTAAAATTTGTTTTAACTTAAAGTTTCAAATGGTTATTATTTGTATTTCTGCTCAGTATTTGTTTTTTGTAAACTTGTATAAAGCCCATAAAACTGTTAATTTTACTGCCTTTTATTTGGGGAAAGACTAAATAAGTCACTTTATGCTGTTACTGAAATATCAAATATTTTTATGAACTAGGGGCAGTATTAATTTTAAAAAGAAAATATAACAAGGGAAAAATAAAACATGATCCTACTTGAAGTATTCTTCCTCTAACCCTCTTGCAAAGCTTCTGGTAATTTTTAAATTTGCAGTCACAGCTAATATGTTAAAAATAGAAGAAAATAATAATTGAATCCCACATAAGTAAAGATCAAATTGTTTGAAAATAAAAATAAAACTTTATTTGCTTACTTTACCTGTTATTATAAAGTCGTGGAAAAGGGATATAATGGAGCATCTTCTTTTGGGAAAGGACTTATGCCCCTCTAAGGCATCTTGGTCATCTTTGCAGATTATATCTATTTAAAAGATTGACTATTTGATTATAAGAGTAACTTTATACCTTCTATTTACTTTTCTTTATTTAGAATACGCTTTTTATTTTTTTTTTTATTTTTTATTTTTATTATACTTTAAGTTCTGGTTACATGTAATAACGTGCAGGTTTGTTACATATGTACTTGTGCCATGTTGGTGTTGCACCCATCAACTTGTCAGCACCCATCAATTCATCATTTATATCGGTATAACTCCCAAGCAATCCCTCCCTCCCTCCTCCATGATAAGCCCAGTGTGTATGTTCCCCTTGGTCAAGTGATCTCATTTTTCCCAGTTCCACCTATGAGTCAGAACATGCGGTGTTTGGTTTTCTTTCTTGTGATATTTTTGCTAAGAATGATGGTTTCCAGCTGATCCATGTCCCTAAAAAGGACGCAAACTCATCCTTTTTATGGTTGCATAGTATTCCATGGTGTATTTGCCAATTTTCTTAATCCAGTCTGCTGATGGACATTTTGGGTTGATTCGTCTTTTCTGTGAATAGTGCTGCAATAAACATAGTGCGGGGTCTTTGAGTAGAATAATTATAATCCTTGGGTATTCCAATTAGGGGTGGGTCATATGGTACATCTACTTCTGAAACCTTGAGGAACGCCATACTTTTTCAAATGGTTGAACTTTTACAATCCCAAACAGTGTAAAGTGTTTCCTATTTCTCACATCTCTCCAACAACTGTTGTTTCCTGATTTTTTTAAAGATGGCCATTCTAACAGGTGTGAGATGGTACTCATTGGTTTTTGATTTGGATTTCTCTGATGGCAGTGATGATGAGCATTTTTCATGTGTCTGTTGGCTGTTTAATGTCTTTTTTTGAGAAATGTCTGTTCATATCCTTTCCCACTTTTTTATGGGGGTTTTTTGTTTAAAGCTGACATCTTTAACATCTTCCAAACTCGTACAAAATGATTTGTTATTCCGGAAAAAACTGGTTATTTTAGTACATAATTTCTAGTCCATTTCACACAAATCATTTCCAAAAAGGGAAAATGACTTTTCAAGACCAAGAAAACCAATGCTAACCATTTAATAAAATAAATATTTTAAGGAATTTTTAAACATAAACGGGGTCTACATTTAAAATTACTTCTCATCCCCCAGATTTTCTGCCCCCTTTGGGGTTTTCCCCCCCCAGCTAGATAAAGTTCTAAAACATTTGAACTGTCATCCTACTTTCTTATCTTTCTAAGAAATAGCCATTTGATGTTTCTTGTTTTCAGGGAAGATCCCAAATTTTTTGAAGGCCCCCTGAATTGTTTCCTATATTCCTTTCAATTTTTATATTCACTAAATGAGTAAATTCTTTTTTATTTTTTTTTTCCACAGGAAAATGCAAATACAGCCCTTTCCCTTCCAAAATTTTGCGCTAGTTTCCCCCCCTTTTGGGGAAACAGCGGGGTAACCATCAGAGTTCAATAGATCTGTTTTGCCCGGGGAAAGCCACCATCATGACAGATATCCCCTCTGGCAGGAGTACCCCTTTTTTTTGACTTTTTTTCCTTAGAAAAAATAGTATAATTTAGGGATGTATATTTGAAAAAAACTTTTAAATTGGTTACAAGTAGGTTTAAAAATTAACTACAACTATAAATGTGATAGAATTTTTAAAATTTCAAACCAAATGTTAATTTGGGCATCCGATTACTCTTTAAAACAAATTTTTAATTTACACAGGCTTCACAAAAAGTAGAAAAAAATTGGGAAACCGAAAAAATAAGATAAAGCTAAAACATTTTATGCAATGTACTCATTTCTGCTCTTTAGTGTTCTTGTATTTAACACCCTTCTGGTCTTCTGGGAAATTTTATTAGTATATAGCTTTAAAATAAGCAGATAAAGATAATTTCTAATATCTAGTAGTAGCTTATATTTTACTGCCTAATATTGCCATTCAAAAAAGTTTTTGAGTTATAACTAAAATTTTTAGTTAGTTTCCAAGGGGAACATTGAAATCCATTTCAAAAAAAAATCAATTACAGTTAGGGAAATACTTTGCAAAAAATTACAGATTTAGCCCGTTTAGGAGGTGCTGTAACCCCGACTCAAAATTTACCTCTTGGCATTTACAACCTCTTTTTTTTTTTTAATTTTCTTTTAAGCAAGGAATGGGGTTACCATGATTTCCTCTTTTTTTTACTGGGTATGGAAAAATTGTGAATTTTCACATAATTTTTATCTTGGGGCTTTTTGGTTTTACCGCAAGATTTTGGGCTGAAACGTTTTCAAAACACAATCAAACATCTGAAAAAAGGGGACTTCCCCTTTTTTTTAAATTTAAAACCCATATTTCTTTTTCCGCCGTTGCCTTTCCGAACTTCAAAGCTATGTTGAATAGGAGGGGGAGAGGGCATCCCCTCTTGTGCCAGTTTTGAAACAATGTCCCCTTTTCCCCTTCAGTATGAATTTCCTGTGCATTTGTCAAAAGGGGTCCACCCCCCCATCAACACCAATGACATTTCCACAGAATTGGAAGAAAACTTTTAAAATTCATGGGAAAAACAAAATTATGTTCCAAGATAATTAAAAAAAGAAAAGTGGGCTTTACCTCCTCAAACTATACTGCGGGTACAGTAACAAAAAAGCGATGCTATCCAAAAAAGAGATTGAACAAGGAACAGAGCCCTCGAAATAATACCAAATCTACAACCATCGTCTTTAAAACCCCGATAAAACAAGAAAAGGGGGAAGGATTCCCTATTTAATAAATGGTGTTGGGTAAAGGGCTAGCCATATGTAGAAACCCGAAACTGAACCCTTCCCTACATTTTATACAAATATTAAAATTTAAGATTGATTAAAGACTTAAATGTTAGACATAAATCCATAAAAATCTTAAAGAAACCTAGGCAATACCATTCAGGACATGGCATAGGGAAGGACTGCATGTCGAAAACACAAAAAACAATGGCAACAAAGCCAAAAATTTACAAATGGGATCTAATATGAAGAGCTTCTGTACAGCAAAAGAAACTACCATCCAAGTGAACAGGCAAGCTACACAATGGGGGGAAATTTTTGCAGTCACTCATCTGACAAAGGGCTAATATCCAGAACCAAAGAATTCAAACAAATTTACAAGAAAAAAACATTAAAAAGTGAGTGAACAGTGAGCAGACATTCTTAAAAAAGTTATTTATCAGCCCACGAAACATGAATAAATATTCATCACCGCTGGCCATCAGAGATGGCAAATCAAAACAACAATGAAATACCATCTCACACCACTAAATGGTGATCATTAAAAGTCAGGAAACAACAGGTGCTGGAGAGGAGATGGAGAAATAGGAACACTTTACATGTTGGTGGAGGTGTAAATTAGTTCAAATACAGTGGAAGACGGTGGTGAATTCTTCCAGGGATCTAGAACTAACATATCATTTGACCTAGCTATCCCATTGCTGGTGTATACCCAAGGATTATAAATCATGTTGAAAGACCATGCACACTTATGTTTATTTTGCCACTATTCACAATAGCAAAGACTTGAACCAACCCAAATGTCCATCAGTGATAGACTGGATTTTAAAATGTTGCACATATACACCATTTAATACTATGCAGCCATAAAATAGGATGAGTCCATGTCATTTGTAGTGACGTGATGTAGCTGAAACCATCATTATCTGCAAATTATCACAAGGACAAATCAAACCCCAACTGTTCTACCTATAGGTAGGATTGAGCAATGAGAACACTTGGACACAGGAAGGGAACATCACACACGGGATTGGGAGTGGAGAGGATAGCATTAGGAGATACACCTAATGTAAATGATGAGTTGATGGGTGCAGCACAGCAACACGATAACACAATACATATGTAACAAACCTGTATGTTGTACATGAGTACTTAGAACTTAAAGTATAATTTAAAGAAAATACACAGAAAAAAATTATAATAAAGTGAAAATCATCATTTGCCACACTATCAATAGTATCAAATGTTTTATTGCAATTTGATTAGTATTATCTTGCCTGTATTGTTATCTGCTGTCTTGAACAGTGCTTGGTACAGAGCAGATGTTGATATATATCTGTTTAATGCTGTCTATTGAATAGACTAAATGTTAATTACATAAAACATTTCATGCTTGTCTTAATAAGGAGAATAATAATTCATACAAAAACCCACATTAATCCACAGCCACTATTTCACTTAACCCAACATGTATAACTTTAATCACTTTCTTGATGAGATGAGGCTAAGATGTGATTTAGCCTTACTTTAGAGGAAATACTTGCAGTTACATATTAAACAATATATTAAACAATGTATGACTGCAAACTGTTTTACAATGGCATGAATTAAATCTCATTGATAAGAACTCTTAATGTCAATTGTACAACATTAATTGACCTGCTTGAAATTTGTAATGTGGACCAAAGAACAATTAGAAAATTTTAATTGTAAAAACCTAATATTTTCAGTTGTTTAAAATCTAAGTTTGTCACTTGCCTTTAATCATTTTTTCTACAGATTTATAATAACTTATTTATCATCAGTTTTCAGTGAATTTATTATAATGTCTGTTGATGAAAATTGTGTGTGTGTGTGTGTGTGTGTGAGAGAGAGAGAGAGAGAGAGCATTGTGTAAGAGTTTCCAGATACATAGTATGATTTGTTTCTAAAATCCTACAACCATAAAACTTTGAGTCTCCTGGCATCTTTGGGCAACTAATTGTGGTGCAATGAGCTAATTTTACTGCAAATGACACAGTAAGAATTTGAAGAGGCTAAATTTCTCTTTCACTATAACCACAGTTTTAAAATTATCATTTTTCTAAATCCAGTCTGGCCAGGCATGGTGATGGGCCCTAGTACCCAGCTACTCAGGAGGCTGAGACACAAATTGCTTGAACCCAGGAGGTGGAGATTTCGGAGCTGAGATTGACTCCTGCCCTCCAGCCTGGTTGACAGAGCAAGACTCTCAAAAAATAAACAAAACAAAACAAAAAAACACACTCATAATCACACATAACTTCTTCTTACATACCAATTACACTAACTATTTAGAGGCTACGATTGTTTTCGAACTTAATATTATCTACCTTGTTAACATTAACACTTTTAAAAAACTGTTTCCATTCTAGGACATTCCTTTCTATGACTCTTTTCATTATTACATCTATAGTAACACATGGATCCTTTTAGATCAGTCCAAATTTTGGACGTGTATCCAACTCATTACAATTTTTATTTGGTGTCCCATATGCTTCTAAATGCAATCCGCTCAAATAGGTTCTCTTTTCTATCAGTAATTGCATTACTATTCCTCAACTTATCAAATCCCACCGGACACAGTGTTAACATCTCTAACTGCCTCAACTATCCAAGTACCAATACCTGCCTATTGTAACTTATAAAGAGCTTTTAATTCCCAACACATATGTTCTATATTGCCAGTTTCTAACATAGAGCATCACATCTTTTCTACAGGCAACTTTGAATACTTCTTACTGTGGTCCATTGTGAAATTTTCATGCTATAGCCAGTGAGATGTTACTAATTTTGGTTCTCTAATGGCTTATCAAGTCACCCTGAATATCTCACATAATTGCTAAAATGTCAAGTCATGCCAATAATAAATCTGTAACTACTGGCTACTTTTTTTCTTTTAAACTTAACAAAGCAACACTTTCTACTGCAGATGCTATTTACTCTCAAATCTAAGTCACATAGTCCCTACATTTGACGGCAGAACTCTTTGTATTTTTACTGTTTATTATGATGCTTTTATCTCACCTGGGCTGTTTATTCAGTACTGTGTTTTCAAAATCACAATCAAGGCAGATTCAAAGTAATTTATCTAAATTCAAAAGCTCAATTAAGTAAGACTTTTATAATAAGTTTGTAGGTAACTCAGTTTCTGATGTAATAGATATTTAATTGAGAGAAGCTATTTAAGTCTACATTCATGTATCTTCACCTTAAAGGGAATATCATTTCTCTTCACAGAAACATTAGTATGTTTCATCCTTGGGTACTTTGGGGACTTACAGGAAGAGTACCAATGTGTACTATTATAGTACGTAAGTCGTTGACTCAGTTTTCTCAAATTCAAAACTCATAAACCCTAAAACACACTGCCTAATGCCTTAAGATATATAAATGTATAGGAGCCTTGCTAATTAAAATTAAACAGGTTATATAATAAGCCAATCATGTGTTGTATATAAGTAGCTGAAATCTCAAGTTACAGCTTGTAAAACAAAATTTTGTGAGTTCTATGTTTGATCCTTTTAAATGTAAAATAAATATCATATTTATGTTTGTATAACATATGCTCCTCTCATTAAAAGTATCCCAGAATCTCAGATGTAGTAGACAAGGCTGAGGAAAGCAAAGCACAGAGATGGTCAGAGGAGGAAGAGTAAAGGTTACAATTTATTTCCATGAAGATAAATATTAATATACAAATAACATTTTCATTACAGGCATGTCAGACCATAGAACTTAGTTTTGCCTAGTAAAATAGTTGTGATTTAACAAGTTACTTAAAATGATCTGCTAATTTTCTGAGTCGATCATTCATATAAATGTGACCTAATATTTATCAACATCACTGAGGTATTAACTAGTAATTAAATTTTAACTAGATCCATACATCAGCAATTTTGAAATGTTGTACTACACCTGAATTTGCAGATATTCTAATTGGATAACAGCATCTTAATCAATTTGCCCTCATTTTACTCATAAAATCAACATCAGTAACACTGAAAACACAACAGATATTTTTTTGTGTGTTTCCGATCAATATATCCATGCCTTTAGTACTCCTGTAGCGATAGGTTGGTGTAAGAAAAATCAGGCTCCTTAGAGAGATTTACTGAAAATTGCATTTCAATTTATGCTAACATCACCAAAAACGTAAGTGGATTACTTATTTACATATTGCTAACTATCTTTTCCTTTATTTAAGTGAAACAAAACATACATACATGCTAGTTCCTCATGAAAGTCCTTTTGAAACCTGGCTCAAAACACAAATAATTGGGATCCCTTAAGGATATAGATTCCATTCAAGTTCTAGAAATTCTCTTTAGATGAGTGCAAAGACATGACCTGGAAGGCAGTACGTTTCAAAAAGCACATTAAGAGATAAAATCCTGGGTACAGTGACTCAAGTCTGTAACTGTAGCACTTTGAGAGCCCAAAGTGTGCAGGTCAGAAGGTCAAAGATCGAACCATCTTGACCAACATGGTGAAAGCCAGTCTCTAGAAGAATTAATATAGACACAGTCCACCTTCTTGGAGGCCATGGCTGAGGAATCACTTGAACACAGGAGGCAGAGTTTGAATTTCGATCAAAATACTGCCCCTGTACTACAACCACCCATCAAAAAAAAAAAAAAAAAAAAGAGAGAGAGAGAGAGAAAGAGGGAGAAAGATAACATCAATCAGACATAATATCTATTCTTAGAATTACAGAAAAATGCAACAAGTGCATAAAAACCTGAGAATATGTGAAATACATTGAATTTGCACACATTTGCAATGCATTTAATATGTGTATAAGTATATGGAATATTGATTGTGACTTTAGGACACTTTTCCTTTATAACTGATAAAATGTGCTCCTCATTTAGTTTTAAAATTAAACATCATTGATAGAAAGTAATAGAGCAGGTGCACCTTCATCCTGAACAAACAGTGCCACTTTAACTTCAGTTCTCTTTTCAGCCTCACAATTTCAAGGAGAATCGCTCTCTTCTGACTACCAATAAAGTACATTCCTTGCCTTCAGGTGCACTAAGATAGAATCTAGAATCAGACATGGAGGATATGCCTGCAACTCCAGAAACAGAAACACAAGTTTCTTTGTCAGATAACCACAACAAAAGAGAAAAAGAGGCATTCCAAACCTCTGATAAGGTCTTTGAGACTGAATTGTGGAAAACTCTTAGTCTGCTAACAGAGTGTGGCTCAGACTACACCTGGTCAACCAACCTCTCAGTTTGATTCAAAGTCAACCTCTGTTGACTGTCAAGCCATCCTTCAGGTTTCTCTCCTCTTTCATAATGCTTACATTTGATGCTGAAAACTGGAACTGGTGTTGGGAGCACAAGCTCCCTTGCATCCCAGGAAGCTGTGGATAATGGCAGTTTACCCTAAGGTAACTCCTGGATCCTGAGAGTCTCTGGCCACCTGCCCCATCTATTTTTTCTCTCATTTAACCCATCAAGAGAATGTTGTAAGAAGGAGAAGGAACAGACCTGAAGGGAACTGGAAGGCTCAGGTCAGGGCTCTAAAACCCTCAAGTCTCAGGAAACCACCTCTGACCACCAGTATTAAGTATTTCACTTCCTAACACTGGCTCCTCTACTCTCTCTCTCTCTCTCTGTTAGTCTCTATCGCCTCATTCTGTTGTCTCTCTTCATCATGTAGCTCCATTTGGGCAGTCCTCTGCCATTCCAACTGGAATATCCAACATACAACCATAATTCAGACATCTGGTAAGATCTACCTTTTCCTGGATATTTCCTGGAACTGGAGAAATTCTGGCCTGCTGTCCAGTTCCTCTAAGGACCAATGGGACTAAGCTAAAAGGAAACTCTGGGATGAACAGGGTTTTCTCAGCATAACTGTCTTCTCATAAAGAGGATTCCAAATTTCTGTCTATTGTCTGGGGACATCTAGAATAAAACAGACATTTTTCAAAATATCTTTATAGCAAATCCAGCTTCCTGGAAGTACTAATTTTAAGCACGTGAATTTGTAAATATATCATTCCCTTGTACCCATGGGAAAGGTTTAGTGTTACTGCCATTTACAGGAAAAGCAAACAAAGAAACAAACAGAAACTTAACACGTTTTGCATTGAAGTTGAAATGGATAAAAGTTACATTATAACATGTAATTAAAAGTTCTAAATGTAAATTTTCATACAAGGTATATAAAAAGTAGAAAGTTAAAATTGTAAGTGTACATAAAATGTACATTTAATAAAACTAAAATTCGTTTGGGCAGATAGTGACCTAGCTTGAAGAGAGTTTCACTTGTTTGTTTGTTTCTGCATTTGTTTGTTTGTTCCCATGCCCCAGTGGCACCTGAAATGCCAGAAATCAGCACCGTTCACTCCTTAAAGGAGGTGAAACCAGGAGACAAGCAGTCTAGTTCAGTGAACATCACGCCCATGGAGCCCAGCAAGCTAAATCCACTGCCTTGAAATTATCACTGCCAGCCAGTAGTCTGAAGTTAATCTGGGATGCTTGAGATTGGTGGGACTAGGGTGTCCACCAACGCTGAGGCTTGAGTAGGGTGGCTTTCCTTCACGGTGTAAATAAAGTCACTAGGAAGTCACCACAGCTCATCAAAGCTGCTGTAGCAAGACTGCTTCTCAGATTCCTCCTGCCTGGTCAGGGCATCTCTGAAAATGGCAGCAGCCCCGTTAGGGCTTATAGATAGAACCCTATCTCCTGAATCAGAGCACCTTTGGCAAAGGGCAGCTATAGGCATAGATTCAGCAGACGAACCTTCCTGCCTGCGGTTCTGAAGAGGCTGAAGATCTCCAACAGAGTGCCTCATCAAGTGGGACCATGAATCTCATTCTTCCTGACTGGGAGACTCCTCCCCTAGGCATAGACAGACACCTCATACAGGAGTACCCCGGCCCCACCTGGCAGGTGCTTTTGTGGGATGAAGTTTTTAGAGGAAAGAACAGGCAGCAATCTTGCTTTTCTGCATCCTCTGATAGTGGTACTCAGGCAAAACTGTCAGAACTGGACCCCAACATAGTCCAGCACACCTGCAACGAGGGACCTGATTGATAGAAAGCAAACTAATAAGAGAAAGGCATAGTATCAACATCTACTAAAAGGACTTCCAGAAAACAAAACAAAAACCTAATGAAAGGTCACCAACATCAGAGATCAAAGGTATAAAAAATGCACAAAGGACATAAATAGCTGAAAATTCCAAAAACAATAATGCCTCTTCCCCTCCAAAAGACCACAAGTCCCCCAGCAAGAAAACAAAATTGAATAGAGAATGAGTTTGAGGAACTGGCAGAAGCAGGCTTCAGAATTGGCAATAACAAACTCTTCTGAGCTAGAAAAGAATGTTGTAACTCAATGCCAGGAACCTAAGAACTTCAAAAAGGTTAGGGAAATTGCTAACTGAATAACGAGTAAGAGAAAAACTTAAATATCATAACGTAGCTGAAAACACACACTAGAAGGACTTCATGAAGCATACACAATTATCAATAGCCAATCGATTAAGTGGAAGAAAGGATATCAGTCACTGAAGGTCAACTTAATGAGATAAAGCATGAAGAAAAGGTTAGAGAAAAAGGAGTTAATGGGAAAAAGAAAGTCTCCAAGGACTATGGGACGATGTGAAAAGATTAAACCTGCTTTGTGTGTTTGCTTGTTTGTTGGTTTGAGATGGAGTCTCAATGTGTAGCCAAGCTAGAGTACAGGGTGCGATTTTGGCTCACTGCAACCTCCTCTTTCCCCGGGACAAGGGATTCTCCTGCCTCACCTTCCTGAGTAGCTGGGTTGACAATCACACACCACCACATCTGACTATTTTTGTGTTTTACTAGAAACAGGGTTTCAGAATGTTTTCATGTTTGTCTAGAACTGCTGACTTTGATCCAACCATCTTGGCCTCCCAAAGTGCTGGGATTACAGGCGTGAACCAACATGCACAGCAAAACCTGGCTCTTCTTTTTGGCCCAAATACAACTACAAAGTTTCTGCTCTTCAACAGTAACTTCCATTACATTTGCCATCAACATTCTCCCTAAAGTATAAATCTTGCTGTATCAGAAACACAGTCTTTCATCTCTTATCCATCTCTGATCAATTGTAGTTGACTTACTACGAGCAGAGAGGGCTTACCAGTATATTCACTGTTCATAACAAGAGCTTTGATGTCGCATTTAGGGCTACAGTGCCAACTTCACAGACAGCTGTGATGTGAGAAAGGAGAAGAGTGAGCCCTTTAGTTGTCTTAGAGAATAATGGTAGTATAGTAACCCACACATAGCTATGTGTTCAGTAAACAACCAGTCTTATTACTTTTCCCTGGGACTGTGTTTTATTTCAACTAAATGTGGATATTCCTAGTCTCATACAGAAGAATAAGTAGGAAAAAAGGAATGTTATGTTACCTTTTATTTTCAGGGTTCTTGAAGTTCTTAGACAAGCAGTGGCAGGAAATTTCATCATTTTAAAAGTAATTCTCTGTGGAGACAGTGGGGTTGGGAGGAGCTCGTTTATGAACAGACATGCAACTCATAGCTTGATACTCGGCTGTTCCACGCAATAATTGTGGAATTTTTAACAAGATTTGAAAGGGATGGACATTTTGCTACCATGAAGGTTTGTGACACGGCAGGTCAGAAGATATTCCAAAGACTGAGGATGTCATTTTACAGAGGTTCTGACAGTTGTCTATTTACTTTTAGTATCAGCGATTCACAAAGCTTCCAGAACTTAAGTAACTGGAAGAAAGAGTTCATCTATTATGCAGATGTGGAAGAACCTGAGAGCTTTCCTTTTGTGATTCTGGATTCTAAGACTGGCATTAGCGAATTGCAGGTGTTTATAGAAGAAGTGAAGCTTATGCAGGGAGAACGGCGACTATCCTTACATTGTAACAAGGCAAAGATGCCACAAATGTGGCCATAGCCTTGAGGAAGGGTTCAAAATTCTTGCATCTGAGGATATGTCAGATCACTTGATGAACAAAGGCATGGTCAACCTTCAGTGAAAGCCAAGCTAGCTCATCTTGCTCTCGAGTGTTAGAGATAAGGCAGATGCATTCTAACCAGTTCACACATGTACACATAGTCACGGACATGGAGAAGATAATTATTGTTTGTAGCAGTGTGTTACTTACTAATAAAATTCAATGAGTGTGTATTGCTGTGTCATTAGTTGGTGGGAGAAGGGACATATCCACTCACAGAGAAATATTTTCTCAGTAAAGGCACTTACATTTATAAATTGTAATGGTTGTCTAAAATGTTTCTTTGATTTACATATGTAAATTGAAATCTTATAAATGAGATGACCAACACTTTAATTATAATTAAAATGAGGCTACTCTAGAATTTATACTTGAATTTTTTTCCTGGAAAAAATGGGAAACTAATTTTTATATGTACAGATTTTTATGCAATTATCATCGTATTCTTCATGAAATAAAATGATTTCCTAAAGCTACAATGTTAGATAGGATAGATTAGAATCTAATGTATTTGCAATGCATTCTTATTTAGTTACTATCTTTATTCTTTTCAAAATGGCTTAAACTTTTTCTTAGTTTTCATTCTACCTATCATTAGATTTACTTTAGTAACTACTCATCATTCTTTGTCCATTAATGAACTTCTACCAAAATAGGTCACGTTTCCCAGCCCTAGGCAAAAAGTAGTACAAGAGTTGCTTCTTCATACAGTTTGTCACACATCCAGCTAAATTCGAGCTGTCCATGAATAAAAAGCCTTTCCATTGACAGAGTTCACGTTTAAGAAAAAGGCAAACACTGAGCTTGGAGAAAAGACGAATCTGCATTTGATAACTGATTTAACACTTACAATGTGTGTGTGTAGGATACAAAATTACAGTTCTACTCATGGGATAGCTAATATTTCTCTGACATTGTTCAACCTTTGAAAGTCTCCTAGTTGAAGATAAGCGACTCTTTTTAACAAAGACACAAGCTGAATTTATCACCTCAGGGAAATACTTAGAAGGATTGTACTTTGTCAGAGGGTAAATAAGACATTTTATTAGGCCATGTATTTACTTACTGCCTTCTTTATTGCTGAACATTGCTTAGTGATTTGCTTTCAAGGCTTTTCGTGTTTGCTTCAAAAACCCTTCCTGCAATGATGAGACTTGATAAAGCAAATTGTGGCCTCCTGTGGATGTTCATATTTTCTGCAGTTGATGACTCTCTGAAGCTTGGACTGAATGTGATGAGACCCGCAACTGGGGAGTGATGGGATATCAAAGGACATGCTGGGTGAATGTGGTGGCTCTCATATAGGGAGCACAGTTTTAAAAAAATTTCATCAAAACATTTCTCTTCCTGGTTTCACCCAGTATTTCATCTGGAAGCGTTTTATAAAATATATGATAGGAAATGGTAGCAGAACAAAGCAGGTGGCGAGTATGGCAGCAGGAGCAGTGAGAAGCAGCTGCAGGCAAGCTGGACAGGAGAACCATAGATGGTGCTCCATCGTTTGAAGAAAGGGTGATTCCCAGTGGTACAGAAGTTGCTTCTACAGTCTGTCATATATCCAGCTAGAGTCAAGCTATGAATGCAAAGCTTTTCCATAGAGAGAGCTCAGTTTACAGAAAAAGGCTAACTACAGACCTTGATGAATAGATAAATGTGCATTTAATAACTTACATATCAACTAAAATGTGCTGAGTAGAGGATATAAAATTACAGTTCCATTCCATTCAAATAAATAGTTTTGTTAATTTTCATCCTGAGGAAAGTTTCCTAGTTGAAGATAAAACATCTACTGTTTCTTGTCGAAACTATTTTGACAAACCTAAGCTTTCACTTTTATATTATGATACCAGCATGTAAGTTTTCTCACAATAAACATGTCTGTGGAGGAGTAAAAGATAAGTAGAGAAAGCATCTGTGTGGTATCCAGTGATAGGTGCTATCTGGGGTCAGTTCTTTCTGGAACTCTGAACTGATAATTGGGAAGTGGTGAAGTGACTGAATTGTTAAAGATCACAAGTACAGCATGGACAAAACAGAGATTGAGAGTATGTATGTCCATGCCAAAGGAAGTATCTTAGGAAGTTACCAGCTATAACCGGAGGACAAAACTCCTATGCACATGTCTTCTGGATCACTTTTGAGCACTAAAGCAGATAAGCAACTCGTGCAACATACATGTGCTAAGGGAGCCTGATCTTAAGACTAAATTCATTTCATTGCTCTTATGTTACAGAGCCTGCAAGGGACATCACCTACCAGATCCAAGCTTTGCCAGCTTATCTTTCCTCATGATCTTGTATCTATCAGCTGACAGCTCTACACCTGTGCCCCTGTGCTCTTATTCACACCTTCACACCTGCAATAGTTTCTCTGCAGCCCACATTAGAGGTCTGCTTAATGCTCCACTTACCTTCCAGCTCCTTCAAAGAATTACTCACATGTGAAGTTTGGCACTTAACTTTACTAATATACACCCAGTATGCTCTCTCACCTTCATTAGCATGGAGAAAAGGCTATTTTCAGTGTGCCACTGTAAAAAGCTGAGCCATGTCTTCCTGCTGTCACTCACCCTGATGCTTGTGGCTGGACTTCATCAGAAACCTCTGTATTAGAAACTCATTGAGGGCAGGAACAGCTGTATTAAAATGTACGTGTTTGCTGAAATTACTCCCAGATTTCTAGACGAGTCTTGCCTTTTTCTGCACCCTTAGCTCTGACATTTATTTTGTTTCAATACGAGTGCTGTATAACAGGTTAAGACATCATCTTAGTTTGGACATGACCAATAGGGGAAACAGAACAAAAACAGCTGTGAAGGACAGCACTTTTTATTTTTATTTTTGAGACAGAATTTCACTCTGTCACCCAAGCTGGAGTGCAGTGGTACAATCTTGGCTCACTGCAAGCTCCACATTCCAGGTTCAGGCCATTCTCCTGCCTCAGCCTCCCAAGTAACTGGGACTACAGCGCCTGCCACCGGCTGCCTAATTTTCTTTCTTCTTTTTTTTTTCTGTAGAGACAGGGTTTCACCATGATCTCGATCTCCAGACCTCGTGATCCACCTACCTCAGCCCCCAAAGTGTTGGAATTATAGGTGTGAGCCACCACACCAAGTCTGCACTTTAAAAGTGAATATTAAACTACCACAATCTGGAACAAACATCTTTATGTTAAAAATAAATAAGTGGTGTAAAATGATGAGAGTTATTTCACACAAGGACAAAAGACAAAACTTAGAAGGACTTGCTTAAAGTTAATTCAGAATGGAACAAAATTGTTCAAGTGCTCACGATTAGCAGAGGTTGTAGAACCTGATTTTCAATGAACATTACGTATTTTACAGTAAGATCTTATTGTAGAAACAAAGAGAGCATTGCCAGCCTCCTTGGTGTTTCATCTCAACCTCCAAAAATGCTAAGATCGCAGGCATGAGCCACCATGCCCAGGCCAATTCCAAAAGTCTTATAAAATTTCTGCGACTTCCTCCACCTCCTCTTCATCCACAAAACAATCATTACTAAGAATTCCAGTATGTAATAAAAGTAAAGCAACTGCTGTGACCAAGGTACCTACATTGATATGAGTGTATATTCATGATCTGCTCGATTTTTTTTCTTTGTCTTAAATAGACACCTTTGACGTTTCAGAAAGGCTGACTCCAAATGTTATTGTAATCCTGGCTTTTCTTTGACAACATTCCTAAAAACTGCCTTACACCTTTTTTCATCTATGCATATCAATGGTTTACTCTCTGACGGAAAGGAAATAATCAGCAGGACCACTATTCCTAGACATCGGCAGAAGCATAAATGCGACATTTAGCACTGCACATGTGTTTCCTTAGGTTCTTGAGTACTGCTGTATAGACTGTCTATACATTTTTATGACATATCTACATTTAGAAATGAATTAATATGAAAGTATATGCTATCAGATTTCATTCCCAACTGCAGGATATCTTAGTTTTAAATCTATCTACCAAATCTTTACTCTGACAATAATTTTTGGATTGTTACATTGAAATGTACTACCTGGGACAGTCTCTGGGGCTCATGCATGTACTCTCAGGGCTTTGGAAAAGCAGAGGTGGGTAAATCACCTGAGGTCAGGAGTTGGAGACCACTCTGGCTAACATGGTGAAATCCCCTCTCTACTGAAAATACCAAAATTCAGCACACGTGGTGTTGGAACATGTAGTCCCAGCTACTCCAGAGACTGAGGCAGGAGAGTCACTTGAACCCGGAGACAAATGTTGCCATGAGCAAGATCCTGCCGTTGAACTCCAGCTTGGCAACAGAGCAAGACTTCACCCACAACAACAAATAAACAGCAATAATAAAATCAAAAGTAAAGAAACCAAATAAACAAGTGGCACCATTTTCTCAAATGACTATTTGATCATAGAAAACTCAATTCCTGCCATTATGGTCTCTATTAATAGGCAGCAAGGTGGTAGCTCAACCTGTTTAATCCCAACTTTGGGAGGGAGATGCATAGGGCGGATCGCCTCTTTGGGCTTTTAAAATAACCCGCAACACTAAAATACAAAAACATAACGACGCGGTGCAGCGCCGTCCCACAATGGGAGGCTAGCAGGATGCAAATACCTATTAACTGGCTGTGAGGAGCTTGCATAAGGAGTGCACCCAGCCCGGACAGAAAGGCCATCTGAACATAAGCTGTAAGCTAAAGAGTTCCTTTAATTGAAAGTAAATCATATTCAATCACAAATTTTAACTAGAGAACACACTACTCTTATTGAATCATTTAATATTAGTAAACAATGATAACATCCTAAAGGTAAAACATAAACAATTCTTCATACGTGACAAAACTACAATACTCTCTAGAAATAAATCTAAATACCATTAACTGCGGAAATTCTTCAAAGAGTTGACAGAGCTCTGGCAAAGGCATCTAACGGTTAAACTGTGCAGCCTAGAGACAGAACAATAAATTTCATTCAATCATCAAATTTTAAAAATGAGAGACACACCTAACTTTTTGTGTAAATCATAAATATCAGTAAAGAAGTGATTTATTTCATCTTCTCCTATGCCATAAGCATAATAAATCTCATTGACAAACTAACAATACTCTCTTAGAAATAAAAACAAAAAGCAAACAGTTAATTGACACATTATTCTTCAAATTAGTCACACAATGCATTTGTGATGCAAGAGTTGAATACTTTAACTGGGTTTAAAGTTAGCTTAGTTTTATCAGAAAGAGAACACAAGTATTGTAAGTGAAAAAATAACTACAAAATAAAGTAACATCAACCTTGATATGACTGAGATAAACTTTTGGTGTGTACGAGACTTAGTTTAAAATCAGCTGTTCAACAAAATAATTTCTCCCTAATAAAACAAAACTAGCCTCATAAATGAAAATATTTACATTCATTACAAATTGGGTGGCATGCGGTCTCAGAGCCTGGCATCTGTTTTCCATATTCTTCTGGTTTGTGAACCCAAACTTTAGTAATTATCTTTACTAAAAAGGTAAAAGTATGCCCTGTACTAATGAATGCTGACACAAAACCACTTGTTGGACTTGTCCACACTTTTCAAGTCCATGTTATTCAAAAGCCACATATTCTCATCTATGAAGTCAAGAGCAGCATGAGCTATGACCTGGTACACGTGACAATGGTTGTCATAAATGACAATGTAGCAACAACAGATTAACATATCCTATGGAATGAAGAATGCTGACATTTCATTCTGCACATTTTATAGATGGTTTCTTGTGGGAAAAAAAGTTTGATTTTGCTTTGTTATCATCAAGAGACATACAAGAGATCTGTTTTCACATTATATTCTATTCTTAAATTTCATATCTAAACCTCAAAGACCAGAAAGTGTCAATTAATAAATGATACATACACACAAAACACACACGTAAATCCTGTGGACAGCAGGTGCCATTCACACCAGCTCTCAAGGTCTGAGAGGAAGCTGACAGGCTGGGAGTTTATGCAAATTAGCATGAGGCAGCACCAGGCAAGCAGTAGAGACAGTTGGAATGGCATTTGGATGGGTTACAGAAGCCTTTATTCAGTGCAGGAGTTTATAGGCAGCACGTCCTGGGAGAAAGTTGGAGACGATACTTGGCCCCTACTCATGAGCAGTCATCTGTGTCAACAAAAGTAAAATGTCCTGTTAGAGCTGGGAGTGTCCTTTCCTGGGCTCAAATGGCTTAAAGTGAACAGAAGGTGGAACCCTCTGAAGATAACATGAAGACATTCACAACTTGGAATGCCATCTTACACCAACGTAATTCTTTCTTTAAAAAATATAGTTTTAAAATAACACCTCAGTTATGAGATGAAGTGGATTCTTCCAAATTTCCTTTGTTGATGTTCTAGGTGACAGTATCACAAAATATTCCTCACTTGGAAAGACAGTTTACATGTAGAAGTGTTTATTTCAATGAGGTAATTTTAGAGTAGGTGGGTCCCTAAGAAAATCACTAGTCATTTAGAAAAAGGGAACATTTGAGATGCACAGATGGGAAAATGACACAGAAGTCTGGAGTTACAATGCACAAGCAGGGAACTTTCAGAAGCTGGGAGAGAACTGAACAGATCCTTACCTTAGGACCTGATAGGAAGCATGCAACACTGACACCTTGATTTTAGACCATGGCCCTCAGAAATGAGGCAATAAATTTCTACTGTCCAAAGTGACTAAACTTTTGGTACTTTGTTCCGTAGTCACAAGAAAGAGAATTTACATTCATAAAAATGTAAGCATATGTTCTCAGAGCCTGCATCTGTTTTCCATATTCTTCTAGTTTGTGAACCCAAACTTTAGTAATTATCTTTACTAAAAAGGTGAAGGTATGGCAAGGAAGCTGTTCCCAATCCTGTACTGGAAGAAGGGTGTAATTGCCCCAAAACCCTCAGACATCCAAAGCATGTTTTACTTCACAGTGCTGTCACGACAAACCTAATGAATCCTTGGATAAATGGATGTTTTGAGATTTGATCATGCAGCGGTTTCTTTTACAATGATGATTAATCCTGAAAGACTAGGAACAAATTGGAAAATGCCTTAACAAGGTGAATGGTAGCAGGAGAAAGAATTAAAATCAACGTATGCAACAAATTATTTTAGAGTGCTGCTTTGTTGACCAACGGCCAGTGGAGTGCATAGAAATTGTAGCTACATCCGGGAAGGCAATACTGCTACAAGTACTGAAAATAAGTTTTAATGAGTAGGGTTTCCATAATAAGAAAATAATGTCACAAAACACCTGGCACATAATTCTTTCTGTCATATTTTGGGGGCAAGTCCTGAATAGTTGAAAAATATCACACGCACAAACATTATACATTGCAAGTTACTTACAACATCAATTCCTTAAAGGTCATTAAAGCTGACTCGTGTGCTTGAGAGAAAGAGTACAAACGTGTCAGCAATTTATTGGGAACATAAATTGGAAAGCACCGGACTCTCCTCATATCAAAAATCTATGGCCTGTTTACTATGAATGGCAGCATGTTCTCGTACCAAGCCTGGTTTCTGGAAACATTCTTGAGAAAAAGTCGGTGTCATCACTTCTGGTGCTGCTTTTCACTTTGTGCATGGCCTGGGTGCTCGCCAGAGGAAAGCATGCACATATGATCCAGACAGGTAGTGCCACTTAGGATCACTGAGGTTCTTTTTTAACCCTGGAGGTCCTGAGGAAAAAATATGATTCCTGAAAACTGCCTGAATTTTATTGGATGAACCCCAGTAGGTCCTGATTTAAATATGATTCATGAAAACTGCCTGCATGCTCATGGATGACATCTCAAGGCCACAGCTTGCTACAGGTGGACTAGGTTTCTAAGTGCTCAAGCAGCAGCAATTCATGATGGGTGACATAGTGAATCCAATATCATGGGAAAGTCAGAGGTCATGGTAGTCTGTGCTGAATTAAGTAAACACAAATAACTCCCAGGACATTGCCTGGCTCACTTCCTTCAGTCTCCCGAGACCCCACAGCAAGGCTCATTTAATTTTGTTAGATTCCATTACCTCCTCACATCAGAACATCCAGGTCTAAAATCACATTACACTCTATTATTACAGTATGATAAAAATTCTTACAAAATTTAAGCTCCATATGCAGTTGGGATTCTGCCTTCCCAGCTGGCATAGACTCCATGTCAGGCCGGGCACGGTGGCTCAAGCCTGTAATCTCAGCACTCTAGGAGACCGAGACGGGCGGATCACGAGGTCAGGAGATCGAGACCATCCTGGTTAACATGGTGAAACCCCGTCTCTACTAAAAAATACAAAAACTAGCCAGGCAAGGTGGTGGGCGCCTGTAGTCCCAGCTGCTTGGGAGGCTGAGGCAGGAGAATGGCATAAACCCGGGAGGCAGAGCTTGCAGTGAGCTCTATAAAAGACAGGCAATGTAGCACTTTGTGCTCTATTTGTCTTCTTTCTACCTGAACTATGTGTGCTATATATATATGTCCTTGCAAATAAAAGAGACCATTATATTTCACGTGATCCACCAATTTATAGAATACGAAGTTTTGTCTTCTATAAAGGATGGAAGAAATAATCCATAAAGGAAGAAATTCTGAGGCACTGAGATATCTCACAACTAAGTTTAACAGATTGGGGTGGATGTAATACTTTATGCCTGTAGTCCAAGTACTTTGGGGGGCTGAGGTAGGCAGACTGCTTGAGCCCAGGAGTTTGAGAACAGCCAAAGCAACAGCATGAAAGAAGAAATTCATCTCTACAAAAATACATCTTTATAGGTATACTGAAACTTATGGGTGTGGTGGTGTGTGCCTGTAGTCCCTGTTACACTGGAGGCTGACAGGGAAGAATCACATAACCACAGCAGGGGTCAAGGTGGCAGCAGCTAAAATACCTTGATTAAAAAGAAAAAAAGAAAAAAAGAAACAAAGGAAAGAGAAAAAAGGAAAAAAAATAACTTCAGCAGATTCGCAAAAGAAATAAATCTATGAGAAACTGGGGAATAATATAAGCGATTCCACAGCTTCTAGCACAGATAAATAAAATATAACAATATAGGTGAATGATGGATGGTTGGGAACATGGATGGTTATACTCAATGGTAACACCACCGTGTGTATCTTTTTGTTTGTTTGTTTGTTTTGCTTTGTTTTGGGACATTGAGTGTCTTGCACAGTCACCCAGGCTGGAGTGTGGTGGTGAGATCTTGGCTCATTGCAAGCTCCACCTCCCGGGTTCATGACATTCTCCTGCCTCAGCCTCACTAGCAGCTAGGACCACAGGCACCCTCCAACATGCCTGGTTAATTTTTTGCACTTTTAGTAGAGACGGGGTTTCACTGTGTGAGCCAGGATGGTCTCGATCAACTGATCTCGTGATCCACCCACCTCTGCCTCCCAAAGTGCTGGTGTTACAGGCCTGAGCTACATGCCAGACCCACTGTGTGTATTTCTGACACAAGGGATTTGAAATCCAATGAAGCTAGGTTCTATCTAGCTCTTACTTCCTCACAATGTGACCAGGACTACCATGGGAGGCAGGAGACTATAGCCCTGTCAATGTTCCCACTGCCATCTAAGCTACTCTCAGGCTTCAGTGACAGAGTTAAGGTGTTATCTGCAACCAGGGTATCCCACAGAGCCAATAATATTCAGCATCTGGTCTTTCAAAGAAATCTTTGCCCTGCTTTAGAAAATAGATGAAAACAGATCGATATAGAAAAATGGGATAATAAAGACAAGCAAGAATGACATGACATAACAGCCATGAAAAACTAGAAGAACTAGTAATCATTCTCAGAAATGTAATGGGAGAAAGGATGGAGAGTTAAAAACTGAAGAAAGTAAACAATCGTATTATGAATTATTGCTGGGCTAAATTTTAGAGCTGAAGTTTGCCAAAGGAACGGCTTGTTACTTTCTTCAGCACAATCATTGAAGCAGCAGTGCCAGAAAAATGGAGGGACAAGTGTGTGTTTGTGTGTGTTTGGGTGTGTGTGGTTTGCATGTGTGTGGGCGCAGTGTCGGTGTGTTGATGTGTAAGGAGATAATATGCATCCACACACTCATCCCCATATAAGAAGCCACAAATGGGTGAGCAACATGGTTCTAAGTCAGCAGGAGGATGGACAGAAGGGAATTCAAAGAACAATTGCACCGGGGTACTGTTTCCAACTACACAGATGGGCAGAAGACAGAGTTTCCTTCATGCACATTCCGTGCTTGGTGTGAGTTGTTAACTTGATTTTGCTTTTGTATAAAGCTGAAGTGGCAAGAAGCCTGTAATTGTTTGTTCAATTTTGACAGAGAATACTCTCAGGTGAAGTGGAAGAATGGGAAACCCTGGGAGAAAATGACCCCATTGTCACACAAAGGGAAGGGAATAGCTGCAATCACTTAGCAAAGACTTGAGGGTATTGGGCAAAGGTGAGACACACATTGGGAATCTGCACTGTTCCAATCTGCAAAGTTCCAATCTGTGGAACTTTCTCCAAGGATGCAAATATTGTACATCTGTGCTGTCCAATATGAAAGCCACTGAGTGCATATTAGAAATGTGGCTACTGTAACTGTAGAACTGAATTTTACTTAAACCAGAATAGTCCCATGTGGATAGTGGCTATGCAATAGATAGCACAGGTCTAGATCCAAGATTCCAAGCCAGTGGCACAATTTTGACTCACTGCAAATTCAACACCCCAGGTTCAGGAGATTCTCCTGCCTCAGACTGCTGAGTAGCTGAGATTAAAGTCACAAACAATCATGCCAGGGTACGTTGTGTAATATTAGTATAGACAGGGTTTCACCCTACAGCCCAAGCTGGGCTTGAACCCCTAGCCTCAAGTCATCTGCGGACCTCAGCTTCTGAAACTACTGAGATTAGAGTCATGAGCCACCGTGTCCAGCCCAGTTTCAATATTTTTTAATAAAATGTCTGTGACATCCACTACCTTCCCTTCACCCACAAAACAAGTATTACTTAGAATTCCAATATGTAATGAAAATAAAGTAACTGCCATGACTGATATACCTGCATTGGCATGAGTGTGTGTTCATGGGCTGCTCGATTTTTCCATTGCTTTAAACAGAGGTCTTTGAAGAATCTCCAAGCAACGCTTGTACCAGAGGCTCTGAGGAGGTAGCTACACAGAATGAGATAGTACATTAAATTGGGAAATTGAGGACAACAGGAGAACCTAGGATCGTTTCCAAATGTCTAGCTGTGTGGAACAAAGAGAATGTGGCCACTCTTCTAAGATACCCTCATCCCAATCTCCAAAACTTGTGAGTATGTTACTCCCCTGGGAGAGAGGCAAGGCTCTGAGGGCAGAGATTTTCCCTCATCTTGTCTGTTCTGGACCGGGCATTCAACTAGGGCCGTGACTGGGGGAACGAGGAGGTTTGAGAGGAAGCTGTTGATGGGAGTAGGCTGGCGCCTGATGACTTAGGAATACACAAGTGCACCTCATTGGGGACAGGTGGAAATGAAGTCTCCTTGATGTTACTTAAAACCCGTTTCACTGCTAAGCCAGAAACCCGTTTCAGGGCTTCCCCTGAGGCTTTTTTCAGTAGTTCACCTGAACGACTGTTTTTTTCAGTCGTTCGCCTTCCCTCTACCCTCCAGGTAACCTGTAACCATTGTGTCTTCTAGTCCAGCTTGCTGCCTGTGTGTGACATGTTGAGTCAAGATGAGCAGGGGAAAAGGTACACCAAATGTTGAAGGACTGGGGAGGACTGGGCACACTCGAAGTATCAGAATTAGCTTCATCTGTTCCATAAATTTAAAAGTGTAACCTGTAACAAGTAGTTCACATTTAAATTCATCCAATGTTTGGGTTTCAAGACTCTATCCTGAAACATTACAGTGTCTTTGAAACTATTGAGAATATGTTGTGTTTGAGTCGACTTAAAGGAGAATGTTCAAATTGAACTGACATAAACACTGGAGCAGAAAGCATTTATATAATGAACACATTTTAGTAAGATTAGGCCCATGTTATAAATCTGGCTTACAGGTTCTTAAACTAGCAAGTCGGTTTGTAATACATTTGGATGAGGGACCTTGACATCATATAGAAAACACTAGTGTGCTTTTTTAATAGTTTGGGCAATGAACACCTTCATCTTTAAAGTATATTGATATGCCTGAATATTTCATTTGAGCGGCAAACATCTGTAGGCATACTTTATATTTGGATTAACAGCTAGGAATAGGATTATTCAATGTGTTTTCATTGCAATATGCATTTCAAAAGCATATTTTACATCTAAATTGTGTAGCTATATCCTGTGTATATATCCTCTTAAAACTTAAGTTATCTGGTGTGAACATTTCTCTGCTTCCTTAACAGTTTCTTGAAATCCTCATTTTTAGTGGCAACAGGCTTACCTTTGGATATGTTTGTAACATAAAAGCAGTCTTTTGTTGTTTAATATTTTGGTTATATTTTCCAGCAGTCCACAGAGGTGTGATGAACTGGCAGAATTTGTTCCTATACTTCATATCCCAAGCATAAGCTGCTGAAATGGGCTTCTAGGGAAGTGAAGTTTTTTGTTTTTGTTTTTGTTTTTTTTCTTTTGCTTTTCCTATCTACCAATATATCTGTCTGTAGCAGCATATTGACATTGATTATTTTTTAAAGTAAATATTTGTTCCCCTGTTGATGTAGATTTAGTTGTCTTATTGTTTGCTCTTTTCTAATAGGGACAGCCAATATGCAGTGTGTGCCGTTTGTGTTAGTGTGAATGTATAGCTGTGTGAATTGGCAGATTTGGAATGAGTAGATTAAAACACACTTGCATTTTAAATATATATAAGCCCTGACACATTCCTCTACCAAGTGAATGAGCACAGCTATACTTCCACTCCATTGCCAATATTGACGTTATCAAACTTTTGATCTTAACAGTGTTCTAGGGAAAATAATGGTTCCTTTGTTTCATTAATTTGCATTTATGATTTTGTTCATGTTTATTCAACATCTGATAATCTTGCTCATACTTGTTATACATTTTATTTTTTTCTCTAATCTGTGCATGCTTTTTTCAGTTTTGTTCTTTTTTGTTTTAACTGATTTGTAAGAGCTGCTTAACAAAATTAAATGTCATCATTTTAATCCTGGTTATGCCTCCATATTATTGCAACTATTTTTTCCAGTGTATTATTTTTCTTTATTTTATGCCATATGCAAACTTTTAATTTTTATGTAGTGAGATTGATAAATATTTCTCTTTATTCCTTCCAGGTTTTGTAACATGCTTGAGAAGGAAATTTTTCAGATTTATTCTTAAAGTTACAACCAAACAAAGTGACTCATTCTTGTGATCTCAGCATTTTGGAAGACCTAGACAGGAGGATCACTTGAGGCCACGAGTTTGAGATCAGCCTGGGTGGGCAACATAGGAAGACTCTGTCTCTCCAAAAAATAAATAAATAAATAAGTAAATTAATAAATTAATAAACTAATACATTTCCTGGGCATGGTGGATGGTGGTAAATGCCTGAGCGTTTTCAACATATAGGAAAGTTGAAAGAATTCTAGTCAGCACTTAGATACCTACCACTGATATTTCACTGAAATACTTATGTTATATATGGTTATATGGTTCATCATTTTAATCTGTCCACATATTCATCTATCTTACAGTGTTTTTTTTATATATTTCAGAATAAATTGGAGACACCTATGCTTTCTCCTAAGTATACTCTTTACTTTTGAATGAGAAGTCTGACCTCTTATGTACCTCATGATGCTTCTGTGTTCTAATTTGACCTGTTACTTTTTAATAGCTGACAACTTTCTACTTACTGATGATGATCAGTTGGCAGATACTTACCCTCAGTATATAAACTTTGAGTCTTTAGAAATAAAGCTAAATGAATATAAGGGAGAAATAGGAGAGCAACTTCTGGCAGAAATGTGTCAAAAGGTAATCTTTATCTTGTTACAGATAGCAAGAGTCATGTTTCTATTTGTCATCTAAAGATTTAATCTTAGGTATATTTGAAAAATACCTGGAACATTTAATAAAAACTGGGATATTTCACCGTAGTGCATAGCAATATTTTTCTGATGAGATTTGTTTACGCCTTTTGATTGAGTTCTACAAATACAGTAAATAATATAAAACTGTAGATGAAAACAATAAAATTTATTTGGACAGATCGTTAATGTGGAGCCCAGCTGTGGAGAGAGACTCTGTTACTGTTCTTATAGTATAATGACTGGAACTCTTATTTTTCTAAATCAATTTGCAGTTGAAGTGTTTTGGGGAAGTTGTAAGAGAGTATGAGAAGGAATTAGCTGTGCTCTGAAGTGATTTTGAGACAGCTGATCAAGAAGAATCTGAAGCCCTCATTTTTCGGAAAAAGAGTATCCTTAAGAGAAATCAGAAGCTCCAAGAGGTGGCATTTACAATTATTTTCCTGGGTGACTATTTCCTACGGTTATTACTGGATTGACCCAAGATCCCAGAAACGAGATGTTACAATTGATGGAACAAGGCCCCAGAAGAGCAGTAGGGACTGTAGCCAAGTGTGCAAATAAAGAATGATGGACCTTGAAAAGGATACACATTCAGGTCTTGCCACCAAAATGTGATAGTCAGGATTACCTGCCAGGTGTTGCTTCAATATTATTTTCTCATATGTTGAGAACACTACTCGTTAAAACCTGTTTTGAGTACTTGTAGCAATACTGCTTTCTGGGAAGCAATTACTGATATATAATTACTGTGCACTCCACTGGCCTTGTGGTGTAGTGTAGAGTAATGAAAGTTCCTTGATGCAATAGTCTTCAAGTTAGAAACATGCAGTATATTCATCATGGAAGTATTGAATACAAAACTGGGTTTAAAATGAGCTTAGTTTTATTGTAAAGAGCACAAAAACTTTTAAAGTGAGAAAATCACTATGCAATAAAGTAAAATAACTCCTGATATGATTCAGATAGACTTTTTTGTGTGTATGAAACTTAGTTTTATAATTAACTGTCTTATAATATGTCTCCTCCTCCAATAAAAGAAATGCAGCCCCATAAATGAAAACTTTTACACTTATACCTGACTGCAAAGTCTGCAGACTCAGAGCCTGGCATCTATGTTCCATGTTCTTCTAGTTTGTGAACCCAAACTTTATTTATCTATACTAAACATGTAAGGATACGGTCTGCAGTTTTGAATGCTGACACAAACTGCTCATTGAATTTGTCCACAGTTTCAAGTACATGTTGTTCCACAGCCACATGTTCTCATCTATGAGGTCAAGAGCGACATGAGCTATGAACTTGTTTGGATCACGATTGTTGTACTAGATGACAGTGTGAAAAACAATAGATTAACATTTTTGTATGTCATAAAGAATTCTGGCATTCCATTCTGTAGTTGCTTAGGTGTTTTCTTTGTGGGGGGAAGAAAGTTGGCTTTTCATTTGTTGCTGCTTTCTAGAAAAATTTAAGAGATCTCTTTTCGCATTCTATTTTATTTTGAAAATTATAATCTAAATCTCAAAGAATAGAAACAGTCAATTAATAAACAAAATGTGTGTATAAATATATATCCTGTGAAGAAAAGGTGCTATTCACAGCAGTCCTCAACACCTAAGAGAAAGCTGAGAAAGCTGGGCTTTCGAAAAGTAGCACCATATAAGCAGCAGAGACCGTTGAAATGGCACTTGCACTGGCTACAAGAGGTCTCTTTCCATTACATGGAGCTTACATGGAAGTAGGTCTTGGGAGTAGCTAGCGATGATGCTCAGCCCCAGCTGTAAGCATATGTGTGTCAACAACAGGTCACAGTTCTCTCAGAGATAGGAGTGTCCTCTTCCTTGCTGAAATGGCTAAAGTGAACATAAGGTGAGACTGTCAGACTATCATGTGAAAAAGGAATTCACAACTTGGAATGCAATCTTGCTCCAACGTTAAGATTGAAATAAGGTTTTTTGAAGGACACTTCAATTATGGGTTGAAATGTGTCCTCTGAAATTCGTTGTTGTTGTTGTTGAAGTTGTAAGTGACAGTACCTCAGAATGTGACCTTGTTTGGGAAGAGGGCCACTGTAGATGGGGTGATTGAGTTTATATTGCAATAGGGTGGGCCTCTAATCCAACCACTGGTATATTTAGAAAAAGGGAGAATTTGGAGATGCACACAAGAAGAAAAATGACTCAAGAAGACTGGAATTGTGTTGCCAGAAACCAAGGAATTTCCAGGAGCTGGGAGAGAGGCTGAACAGATCCTGGTTCTGGTGCATGCATAGGGAACATGGCCCCACTGACACCTTGATTTCAGCCAATGGCCCTCAGTAGTAGGACAATAAATTTCTTCTGCTCAAAGCCCCTACATTTCTGGTATTGAGTTACAGCAGCCACAGGAAACCTCCTTGCTGAGGAGGCTGTTCCCATTCCCAGGGTGGATGAGGGTACCCTGTGGCATTGAAATCCCTGCCCAGTTAAATCATGTTTCACTTTACTCGTGTTGCCCTGAAAAGCTAAGTGAATCCTTAGAGGGTGCATGATTTTCCTTCTGGCTCACAGCAGTGTTTTCCTTTACAATGATGATCAATCCTGAAGGATTAGGAGCAAATTGTGAAAATGCTTTAACAAGATGAGTGGTGGCAGGAGAAAGAACTGAAATCAAATTACGCAGCAGTGTATTTTTAAGTGTGCTCCTTTGTCCACCACAAGGCCAGTGGAATGCACCGAAATTGTATATAAGTAACTGCCTCCCAGAAAGCAATACTGCTACAAGTACTCAAAACAATTTTCAATGAGTAGTGCTCTCAACCTATGAGAAAATAATGTCACAGCAACACTTGGCAGATTATCCTATCATATTTTGGTGACAAGACCTGCAAAGCTGAAAAGTATCACACAGTGAACATTATAGATTACAATTAACTTAAACTATTAACTCCTTAAAGGGCATCAAAGCCCAGCTGGGGCATTGAGAGAAACAAAGCAAACAAGCCCTCAATTTATGATAAACATAAATTGGAATTGCTGGGCTCTTCTCTGGTGAAAACTCTACAGTTCCGTTTATTCTGAATGGCAGTATGTTCTCGAGACAAACTTGGTTTTTGAGCCATTCTTGATGAGAAAGGCAAGTGTTATCACCTCCGTTATGGCTTTTGAGCTTCCTGTCCATTGCCAAGGTGTCACTAGGGAGGGAAGAATGCATGCACAACCCAACCAGGAAGTGCTGCTGAAGGTAACTGATGGTGTTTTTTGTTGTTGTTGTTCTAACCCAGTAGGTCCTGATGAAAAATATGATTCATTTAAACTGCCCGGACTTCCATGGGTGGCATTTCAAGGCAGCAACGTGCTACAGGTAAACTATATGTTTAAGATCTCTTTTTTTTTTCTTTTTTTTTTTTTTTTTTTTTTTGAGACGGAGTCTTACTCTGTCGCCCAGGCTGGAGTGCAGTGGCGGACCTCAGCTCATTGCAAGCTCCGCCTCCCGGGTTATGCTATTCTCCTGCCTCAGCCTCCGGAGTAGCTGGGACTACAGGCGCCTGCCACCTCGCCCGGCTAGTTTTGTTTTGTTTTGTTTTGTATTTTTAGTAGAGCGGGGTTTCACCGTGTTAGCCAGGATGGTCTCGATCTCCTGACCTCGTGATCCGCCGGTCACTGCCTCCCAAAGTGCTGGGATTACAGGCTTGAGCCACTGCGCCCAGCCTATGTTTAAGATCTTAAGCAGCAGCAATCCTTGGTGGGTGACATAGACAACTGAATATCATAGGAATGCCAGAGGTCATAATAGTCTATGCTGAATTGAAGGATGGACAACTCCAGGGGTATTCCCCAGCTGGCTTCTATTCATCTCTGGGACTCCTGAACAAGCCTCATTTAAGTATGGTCTATTTCATTTACCTCATCTAGCCCTATTTTTTAGTTCTAAAATCACATTATATCATATGGCTTTAATGGCATGAAAGTTCTTATGAAATTTAATGTGTCACATGCACTTTGGATTCTACCTTCCCAGCTGGAAAAAAACTTCATTTTATTAACTGTATTATCATGGTGGCCAACAATACAAAATAGAACCTCTCAAGCATGTTCTTCAATACATAACTCCTAATTAAGTGTAAAATTGTACATATTTTTAGCATTCAATATTGAGAGTCAAAAATGAAGAACAGGAAGTATAGAATTCTTCTTTTGTTTTGCTTTCTAACTGAAACCTGACATTGTAGAGGAAGATGTCAGTAAGCTTAGCACTGTTTACCACACACTAGTGAAGACATGTGGCATCTGGAATAAAGAAATTATATAAGTATCATAGTTCTTGTAGAATCCAATATATTTTCATAAGAAAACTATGAAATCTCTAACATGAAATCATAAAGACAACGTTCTCTTTATCTGAAAGTATGGCACATTCAGCTCAAGGGACCCTGAGTGTCTGGTGGAGTAAGTTGTACTTGCCTTGGACTGGACCAGATAGCACCAGCAGACACCTAGAAGATTTCACAGAGGTTGGCAGTAAGTTAAGGACAATACAGAGTTGCGAGAAGAAAAATGACATAATGAGATTGCCGTAGAAATTTCCAGGAGGCATCTGTGGGGGAATGCTAAAACCAGTTTGACCTCACATCACTTGCCTAGAAAAGAGAGACACTGTAACAAGGATCTGTAGACCACAGACTTCTACCTGAAGTATGTGTGCTATAAATGTAGGTTTCTACAAGTGCAAGGGACTATGATATGCCTCTTGAAACACCAGTTGATAAGAAGGAAGTTTTGTATTCTGGAAAAGATGAAAGATATAATCCGTAGGAAAAGGGAGTCTGAGGCACCGAGAGATTTGGCGACTAAGTTGAACAGATTGAGCCGGGCATAGTGACTCATGCCTGTAATAGCAGCAGTTTGGAGGGCTGAGGCAGACATCTGCTTGAGCCCAGCCTAGGTAACAGGGAAATAGAAACACATCTGTACAAAGAAATACAAAAATTAGCTGGCTGTGGTGGCATATGCCTGTATTCCCAGCTAGTCTGGAGGCTGATGGCAGACAATCACCTGAGGCCAGTTGGGGTCAAGGCGGCAGGTAGCTCATATACCACCACTGTACTTTGGCCTAAGGTAGAGCATGAGACCTTGTCTCAGGGGGGAAAAAAAAAGTGGTAAAAAGATTGAGAAAATGTGGGTTTGCGTCAACTGAAAGGGGCATGTTCAAATAATTAATTGAAGTGACATTAAGATAAAAGCAGGAAGCATTGACATAATGAAAACTTTTAATAAGGTTAGGCTTGTTTTCTAAATCTGGCTAACAGGTTCCTAAACATCACATAAAAAATACCACTGTACTATTTGGTAATGGTTTGGGGATTGAACAATTCTATCCTTAAATGTACTGAAATGTCCGAATATTTAATTTGGCCAGCAAATACTGTTAGTATACTTTGTATTTGGATTAACAGCCAGGTGTAGGTTTAGTGCCACCTGTTTTCATTGCAATATGCATTTCAAAAGCTATTTTACATTTAAAACATGTAGATATATGCTGTGTACATATCATTTTAATTTCAGTGATATGGTTTGAGCATTACCCTGTTTCCTTAAAGATTTCTTGTAAGCCTCATTTTCACTTTCAACAGGCTTATGTTCAGATATTGTTGTAATATACGTAGCAGTTCCTTGTGGTTTAACATTTTGGTTACTTTCTCTAACAATCCTCAGAGGTGCGACAAACTGGCAGAATGTTTTTCTATGCTTCATATCCCAGTTATAAGCTGCTGAAATGGGCTTCTAGGAAATCAAAATTATGAGTCTGAAAGCGCGTCAGTCTAACCACCAGTTTCACTTGGAAGCTGGGGAAAGGCAGCTTTTTCTAGAACCCATTGTGTTGCTTCTCTCATGGATCTGGAAGGGTTATGAAAATAAAAGGCAGGTTTCCAGTGAATGTAGCATATCTGTCTGTATTTCTATTGAGATAATCCTGCTGAAACTTCATCCCCTTGTCTGTCTTTCTTTTCTCTTCTTTATTTGCTAGACACAACTTCAAAGGCAGCTAATTCATGTGTTGATGAGCCCTGTATTGAACGTAGAGAACTGTGTCCTCAGTTTATATCAGTGGAAAGGAACTCCCTCTTACTAAGTGGCTCTAACACCTTGGTGGCCCATCACTTACAAAGATGTGGCTACGACTATTCACTTTTACATTTTTTTCCTAGAAAATGGCTTAGCAAAGAAAGGGTAGAGTCTTTCCTTGTCTGTTTTGAATTATTTCTTAACAGTGTCTTCCTCAGCTGACTGTAAAATGCTGAATTATACCTAGGTGTTTATTGACGATTTCTATTTCTCCTTCCTCTTTTAATTCATATTGTACTGCACATAATATATTTGTTATATAATAAGTGGGTACTAAATTTGAAATTAATTTGTTGGCCTCTGATTTAATCTTTTGTAAAATTGTGATATAGAATCTCTAAATGTTTCACATCTAAAATTCATCTATCTCTCTTTTGGGTTGTCTAATAAGACTGGGCCAATCTGCTGAATGTCGGCTGTAAGGTAGGCACTGTGATAGGCACACTGTAAATGTTCTGTGTGTTAGAGATGAGAAACCTGAGTCTGGAGCAGTGGATCAAGCACTTTTTAGGTGACAGTGCAGGAGAGTAAACCCAGTTCTCTAAATTGTACTCTTTTTTGTTTGTTTGTTTGTTTTGCCCTAGTCTTTTCAGATGTTTCTCTTCTTTGTAATTATATGTGAGATATATATATAATTATTTATAGATATTTAACCTGCAGAGGTTGAAGAAAATATCCTCCTTCAGCTTCTGAAGTAGTTGTGATTACAGGCATATACCATCAAGCCTGGTAAATTTAAAAAATTATGTAGTGTTCTCAAATATTAAAAAGACTTTCTTTTATTTTAGTACATTTTTTAAATTCTTTTAATTTCTTCACTATTACTGTGAACATTAGTCTCACTTTATTATTTTAAAGCCAATCGCAGCAAACATTCCCTTTGTTGTGTGTGTGTGTGTGTGTGTGTGTGTGTGTGTGTGTGTGTGTTTAGTAGACTTTATTTTTAGAGCAATTATGAGTTAACAGCAAAGCTGAGTGAGAAGCGCAGGGCATTCACATACAACCCGCTGCTCCTCAACATGCACAACATACCCCGCTGTCAACATCTTGCATCAAAGTGGTACATGTTCTATAATGGACAACCCTAACCTGACGTGACATTATCACTCAGACTCAACAGTTTATGTTAGATTTCACTTTCAGTGTTGTTCATATGTTTTTATTTTCTGTATTTTGTCTGTAATTATTCCAAAGTTTTCTGTTTCAAAGTTTTAAGGACACGAGAAACTTAGCACAATAATTTTGTTTTCTTTTGTTTTGTTTTTGTTTGGAAATGAAGTCTCTCTCTGTCTCCCAAGATGGAGTGCAGTGGCATCATCTTGCCTCACTGCAACTTCTGCTTCCTGGCTTCAACAATTCTTCTTCAGCCTCCTGAGGAGTAGTTTGACTACAGGAGCACTCCCCAACACCTGGCTAACATTTTATATTTGTGGCAGAGATGGGGCTTTACTGTATTGGTCAGGATGCTATTGAACTCCTGAGCTCAGGTGATCCACCTGTCTCAGCCTCTCAAATTGGTGGGTTCACAGGTTTGAGTCGTGATACCTACACTTGATTCCTTAAAGAATTTTTTGTTTTTAAGATTGTGGTAGCTTAATATCCATTTTTAAAGTGCTGCCTACTCTAACTATTTTTGGCCTCTTTCCCCTAGTGGTAGTCTGGGATCACAGGCACCCACCCCAACACCTAGCTAATTTTTGTATTGTTAGTGGAGTCACAGTTTCATCATGTTGGCTAGGTTAGTCTTAAGCTCCTGACCTCAAGTGATCCCCTTGCCTAGGCCTCCCAAAGTGCTAGGATTCCAGGAATGAGCCACTGCAATGGGTCTTAGAACAATATTTGAAAGAAAACTTTTTTGTTTTATACTTTCAGTTCTGGGATACATAGGCAGAATACGCAGGCTTGCTACAAAGGTATACACTTGCCATTGTGGTTTACTGCACCCATCAACTTCTCATCTACATTAGCTATTTCACCTAAGGTTATCCCTACCCTAGCCCCACAGACCCAAACAGACCCCTGTGTGTGATGTTTCCTTCATGGTTTTCTTGTGTTATTTTTCAGCTCCAACTTAGGGTGAGAAAATGCAGAGTTTGGTTTCCTGATCTTGTGTTAGATACGCCGGATTCCTTCATAGGCATCCAAATTTAATTTATCAACATTAGGAATATATTTACTTATTCATTTTTTAGAGACAGGGTCTGGCTCTGTCACCCTGGCTGGAGTTCTAAGGCATGATCTTGGTTCACTGTAAGCACTGCCTTGTGGGTTGAAGCAAATATCCTCCTTCAGCCTCTGAAGTAGCTGTGATTACAGGCATACACCTTCAAGCCTGGCTAAATTTTGTATTTTTACTAGAGATGGGGTTTCATGATGTTTGCCACACTTGTTCCCAATTCTAACCCCAGGATATCTGCCCACCTCGGCCTCTCAGAGTGCTGGGATTACAGCTGTGAGCCACTGTGCTTGGTCTGGAATTCATTTTGATACATATTTCTCTAACTTTTTCACGACTTTTTGCTTTGCTTATTGTGTAACAATTATTCATATAATTATTATAGCAGAAACTTATCACATTCATACACCATAACAGTTTCCACTGACCTGTCCCTGCTCTCACTAATTTAATAATAAATGCTGCTATATCCAGTGCATGAATTGCATTGTAGGACCAGAAGGTGGTGACCCCCTTAGACCCAGCTTTCACAATCTTGTGTGTGTCTATTATTTATCAACCTGTTGATCTGCCTGGGAACACAGAAAGAGTCCCATTGCATTGTGTGCTGCTGGCTAGATCCTGCAATATCTAGTGCCCAGCCTGGCCTTCTTTGTTCTTCAGCTCAGTGCACTCGGGGTGCAGGTTCATGACGACTAGTCTTCATTCTTCATGGTAAGGTCTCTGGGTACACGTTTTCCGACTCTACCCACTTTTTGGGTTTGTTGGCTGGTATTATTCCAGGGTTACTATGGGACAGTCACAGTCTAAACACCAAGCTTATCTGTCTTTTATTAAACTTCTTCGGAAACATGGTGGAATCAAGGCTGATTCCAATAACCTTATTGTCTTATTTCAGACTATTGAAAACCATTGTCCTTTGTTCCCTGACAAAAGTTCTATGGACCTGTAAGGTGGTGAAAGGGTTGGCCCCACTCTCTGACAACTCATGAAAGGTGTCCTCTTAAACTGCCACAAGTTAACATGGATGGTGAGCTGCAGCCTTTACCTCTGGTACCTAGCCACCTACTAGTCCTCCTTCTAATCATGAAGAGGAATTCAATCTCTCCTTGTTTTTGCCACAACAGGAGGAATGTGGTGATGATCCCCTCTCTCTGCCTCCTATCTCAGAACCTGTATATGTTACCTCTTCCTCTGCTAAGCCAATGACCTCTCTGCCAGAGAAGAATGTGTGGCATTCATCAGAATGGTCCGTTTCTCATTCCTCTCATCCTTTTGGACCTCTCTCCTCTTCTAAGCCCACTGTTTCTTTTGATGCTCCAGGACCCCTTCTTTCAGAGGCTTGGAATCCTGCTTCCCCCTGTCAGCATCTCAGTACCCTCACTCTCCTTCTCTTCCCCTGCTCCTACTCAATGGATGTGTGAGTCACCTGCTTGGGTAGAGCAGTTGCCACTTTTGAAACACAAATTGGAGGCTTTCACTGAAATTGTTAATGACTTACTACACAGAAACACTATTCAGTTCTCCTTGTCTCCATAGATCTCACCTGTATTTGTTAAATGAAAAATGTCAGGAAAATGGAGGATTGGAACAGACTTAAGAGCTGTTAATTCAGTTATTAAACCTATGGGGTGTTACAAGCCACTATGCCCTCCCCCTCCATGATTTCTAAGGAATGGTCTTTATAATCATTGACTTAAAGTCTGTTTTTTTTCATATTCCTTCAGAAAAGTAAGAGTGTGAAAAATTTGCCTCACTATACCTTCCTTTAACAATTCAGCTCCCACAGCTAGATATCAATGGAAAGTTTCACCTCAAGGATGATTAACAGTCCTACTGTTTGTCAGTTGTTAGTCAGTACTGTGTTACATCTGACAGACTTTTAAAAATAATCACGTTCTTACTTATATAGATGACATACTGATTGCTGCTCCTAGTAAAGATGAATAAATTCAATTTTATACCCCTTCAAAATTAGCTGTTGCCAACGCAGAACTCCACATTGCTCCTGATAAAATTCCACAAGCCACTCCTTTTCTGTACTTAGGAATGCAGCTGGAAGCTTGCTCCATTAAGCCCCCAAAAGCCTAACTTCATACTGACAATTGAAGCATCTTAAATGATTTTCAAAAATTACTAGGTGACATCCATTATCTCAGAACAAACCTAGAATTCCCTATTTATGCATTATCTCATCTATTTGCTACATTATAAGGAGATAGAGATTTGAACTGTTCTCGCTCTCTATCTGAATCAGCAAAGCAAGAGTTGTCTTTTGTAGAACAAAGAGTGAGAGAGGTCCAAGTTTCTCATATTGACCAAAATTTGACTTTACAATTTTTAGATTTTCCTTCCATCCGCTCTCCTATGGGACTTATAGTACAAAATGATTCTCTAATCGAATGGATATTACTTCCTAATTCAGCCTCTAAAACTCCTTCAATATATCTTGATCAAATGGCCACTTAATTGGGTTGGGACATCAATGTATCATTAAAATTTCTGGCTTTGATGCAAACATGATTGTGGTCACTTTGTCAAAAGAAGAAGAAAAAAAAAAGTTAAAATTGTCTTTTCTTCAAGTTTATGCTGGCAGACGAGTCTCCCTGACTTCACTGGCACTATTGATAATCATTTGCCTGAGTCAAAATTCTTTCAATTTCTGTGAAATGCTTCCTGAATTCTACCAAAACTTACTCATCCATCACCACCAGAGGCAACCATTACCATTTTTACTGATGGATCCAGTAATGGAAATGCAGGGTATATGGGACCAAAAGAGAAAATAATTTCTACTCCATAAACTTCTGCTCAAAAAGCCATGTTGTTTGCTGTTTTCTCTGCATTACAAGATTTTGATCAGCCTCTTTATATTGTCTCTGACTCAACTTATGTAGTCCATGCCACTAAGGCCACAGAAACAGCTACCATCACAATATTGGTGACACTAATCCGTTTTCTTTGTTCTCTTTGTTACAAAATATTGTCAGAAACCAAAGCCACCCTTTTTTCATTACTCACATTCCTTCTCATACTAATTTGCCTGGATCGTTATCTAGTGGTAATCATACAGTTGATAGGCTAGTTTATCTAGCCATTACAGATGCAGAACAATGTTACCAACTCACTCATACTAATGCCTGGGGTCTTAAATATAAATATTCTCTAAATTGGAAACAAGCTAAACAAATTGTACAACACTGTTCTCAATGGCAGGTTCCTGTCTTACCCACACAATCTCCTGGAGTTAATCCCTGAGGCCTTTCTCCTAATTTTATCTGGAAAATGGATGTTACTCATATTCTTTCTTTTGGAAAATTAGCTTATATGTGTGTCAAGTGACAGCTTTCCCAATTTCATCTGGGCTACCTGTCAAACTTCTAATGTGAGAATGCCACTTCTCATTAAAAACATATGTTTTCATATTTTGTGGTTATGGAATTCCTAGTGAGCCCAAAACAGGCAATGGTCCAGTCTATTGCATTAAAGCTTTTAAAAGTGGTCTGAATCAGTGGCATATTAAACATATTACTCATATTCCTTATAACCCACAAGGCCAAGTATTGTGAAGAAGTAACATAACTTTAAAATTACAATTAGTTAAACAAATAGAGAGGTATAAGAAGTTGTCTACCCATCACAAACAACTAAACTTGACTTTGTTCCTGTTTAATTTTCTTGATATTCCTAAAACTAGCTCTGCTATTGCTGCCAAAAAACATTTCTCTGGTAACTGTCCATGGTAAACCAAGGAAGGAAGTATGGTGGAAAAATGTTCATTCTAATAGATGGTCAAAGTTTTGGTTTAATGTGGGAAGAGGCTATGCTTCTGTTTCCCCGGTGAACATCAATCTCCTATTTGGATTCCTACTAGACACTTGAAATTGTGTCCTGAAGATGCATGCAAAAACAAGACAGAGAAATTTCCTGAGGAAATGCCACAGCATAAAACAACTAACACATGCAACCATCAAAGTGGAAACAAAACAAAAACAAAAACGGAAACAAAACAACACAGGCTATCTACTTTACAATGAACAATCCAGTCAATCATCCTGAACAACTTGTCTCCAGCTACCCAGGTCCAGCTCAACCTCTGTCTCCTCCTGATGACACTGATCCTTCTACCCTCTGTCACTCCACAGATTATTAAAAACTATACATATTAGGCCTATACTTCTGTTCCTTATCTTACTAGAGTCATGACCTGGATGGACGCTCCTTTCGAGGTCTATGTTAATGATGCTGTTTGGATACCTGGTTCTTTAGATGATCGTTGTACTGCCCAATCTTTCAGAAGGAACCCCTTTCAGTATCACTTTAGGTTTTAGGTATCCACTTTGTGGCTAGGACCAACTAATGGATGTCTCTCATTAGATGTTCTAACGTGGGCAGTCACACTACCATCTGGTCATTCTGTCCCTCCTTTGGGACTCTTGGTATCAGGGCTCTCATTAAAACCCCTAAGGCAGATCAAAATAGAAATCGCTGATTATATTCATACATCCAATGTAACCATTTGGTACCTCGTGTCCTTTCAACTTGTCTTCAAATGCTGGCAAATTAATATGGAAGGATTGCGTTAGTTCAGAAGGAACTCGTTATTTCATTCTCCTCAATACACCATTGTTTATTGGGCTCCTAAAGGTCATATTGCTAAGGATTGCTCTCAAGGTCACTAGAGATTGTCCACATTTTCTTTATAATATTACTTACCAAGAAAGTAGTGACAACACACCCTTGTTATATCATAGATTTAACTCCTTTTTTCCTTTTAAGTGGAAAGGGCAGGGGTTGCCCTCAAAGTCAAGGCTTGTGGCCCCCACTTAGGCCCTGAACATTCAGACTTATGGAGATTAACCATAGCTGTGACTGGTATGAGAGTTTCGGATGGAGAAAGTGTTACAAGTAAATCCACCTTGTCACCTCAAACACAAAAACAACAGATTGGTTTACAGTACTATTTCCACACAGCCAAAAATATCATGCGGCAATCATCAAAATGTCATTCAAAGATGGGATAGTAAAGGTGATGAGGAATTATACTCCTCCCATTGCTAATGTCCCCCACCCCTCTGTACAAGCTGTTTTCCACCTTCACAAAAGAGTAACATCCTAAAACATATTTACTGAGGTCCAACAAAGCTGTAGCACTTAAAAGTTGTGTTAAACCACCATATGCTACTAGTATGAAAGATGCATATTGGTTCCAAAACAAACATAATAATTGTTACCTTGTATAGTTGATAGTCATCCTTTAATCAATATTACAGTGTTCTAATAGAGCCAGAGAGAAGGTATTTGGCTCCCGTAGTCTTACATAGTCCTTGGGAATCTTCCCTTCTATCCATATTGTTAATAATATCCTACAGAGAATTCTTAAAAGGAGTAAGTGATTTATTTTCCTTTGATTTCTGTAATAATGGGCTTCATTGTTGTTACTGTGCCTGCTGTTACTGCAAATGCTGCTACTGCTGGAGTTGAATTATGTCAATCTATTCAAACTCTTCATTTTGTTGATAAGCGGCAAAAAATTTCACTTGATGGGGAATTTTCAGTCAGATATTGATCGAAATTGGCCCATGAAGTTGTGACCTAAGACAAACTGTTACATGGATGGGAAATAGAATTATGGGTCTAGAACATAGATTACAAACGCAATATGTTTGGAATACTTCTAATTTTTGTATACTTCCGTTCCAATACAGTGAGTGTGTTCACAATGAGGAATCAGCAAAACGCCATTTTCAAGGAAGTGAAGATAATTTATATTTAGACATAAGCAAGCTAAAGAACAGATACTTGAGGTGTCTCAGGCACATAACTGCTTCACCTGTTGCTGAAGTTTTAGATGGTATTTCTGAGGGTTATCTAATCTCAACCATATTCAATGTGAAATCCTTGGGAGGATCCACTATCATTAATTTTGTTCTGTGTAAAATTTATGCTATTGGTTTATTGTTCATGTGTAAAATTGGAAAACATATTCTTCAATCCAATCGTGATCAATGCCAAGCTATGATTGCTATGGTTCATTTAAATCAGAAAAGAGGAGATGGAGAAGACCCATGAAACTATTGCAGTGGAATAAAAGATGACAGGCTCCTGATTATTGTAAACACAAAATTGCATGCAGGATTGTGTAAAGAGAATACTCAGGTTGGGTTACACAATGAGCCAACAGTGCATGACGTGCTTCCCCTGCAGAGAGCCTATGAACAGACGTGCAGCAGGGAAGTTTTACATTACTGAGATTCCTCTCCCAGAAATGCAGACGTTCATAGCTCTGGCAATGGAATGTGGCCCTTGTGGAGCCTAAAAATGGATGCATGAGGGTCTCCGGTTCATATGGATAAATAGGGCTGTAAATGCCCTCCGCTTGCCATGGCTAGATATAACCTAAGTGTAGAAGACATAGGTAATACTCAGCCTTCTCTTAACTCAGCTACACAGCTTTCAAGGAGATTCTCGGATTTTATCACCCATTTGCAGATACAGCTCAAAGGCTATGTAAGATTCTCATCCCTGTAAAGTGACTGTTCAGATACTTGCTTACAAAATGAAAATGCTAATACAGAATGTCAGGCAGCAATTAGAACTATTAAGGAAGAGTCAGATCAAAAGACATGGGTTATGGAAAGACTGTGGTTTCTAATAGTTTTAAGGCATTAGAAATTGCTGATGCACACATTGTATTTAAATTTTTGTCTCTGTATACTGTACTTGTGCATACTGATGTTATGTTAAAGAATTACTTCTTTCCCCATGTGACCATCTCACCTCATAATCAAATGATCCTAAACCCCTCACTATCCTACCCCTGCCCTCACTAAACTTAATAATAAATGCTGGCATACCCAGTGCATTGGCAGCATCACAGGATCAGAAGGTGGTGATACCCGGACCCAGCTTTCACTATCTTTTGTCTGTCCATTATTTCTTGATCTGCTGATCGACCTGGGAACAAAAAAGATCATTGCCTCGTGGACTGCTGGCCAGATCCTGCAATACATCTGTTCATTATGGTAAAGGAATGCTCGAGCCAGTCCAAATACAAATTATGGTGCAGCACAATCCAGGCATCTATTAGCCAGGCGGGAGTAATAGGATTTGGATACTTGACAGTTTCTGCTAATTATTTTGCCAGCTGAGGAGCCTGGAGAACATGCTCAAGCACGCTTAGGAGCCATTTCTTATTAAAAGTTAAAAGACTTAAAGCAAGCAATTTCACAATATGGGACAAATTTTCCTTATGTTCATTCCTTGTTACAACTTGTGCTTTATAACTGCCATTTAGTATCTATGGATTGGGAGTTATTAGTCTGATAACTCCTCTGTTCCCCTCTGCATTTCTCCAATTAAAAACCTGGTGGATGGATGAATTAACAAATCGGGCACACAGAAATGCTCAAGCCCAACCTGCCATTAATATCACATCTGATCAATTGCTTGGAATCAGACAGGTATTGGGCACTGTAAATCAACAGAGGGTAATGGGTGATGTGGCTGTTGATCAGCTCGGAATTTTATGCCTAGAGCCGGAAACAACTCACTATCCTGGTGCTACATAATCTTCTTTTAACTCAGTTCCACAGGATCCAAGGGAGACTTATCCAGATTTGATCGCTGCTTTGCAAGACGTGGCCCAAAAGGCTATTTGGGATTCTCATGCCAGGAAACTGATTGTTCAGCTGCTTGCTTATGAAAATACTACTACAAAATGTCAGGCAGCAATCAGACCTGTTAAGGGAGAGTCAGATCAAAGTTACCCTTACTGGCCTGCATTCCATTCCCACCACTGATTGGCCTGTTACATAATTAGAACCCTGGTGGTTTATGTAATGATAGGATCTGGATGCCTGGACCAACAGATAACAAAGGGCCCACTCATCCAGGAAGGGAGTAACATTAATGAATGTTTCCATTGGTTATCACTTTCCTCCCATTGGCCTGGGGCTGCCGGCAGGATGATTACATTACAAAAACAAAGTTGGATGGTTTATGTCCCTACTCATAATGGATAACAAGCCTCTATTCATGCAATCCGTGGAGGAACATTTTAAACTTTCAACACTATTAAATACCTGGAGCACAGCTATGTTATGACACATTTTTAAAGTAATAAATTTCAACCTAATAGAAGCCCTGCCCCCCGAGGTCATTAAATATCTGAAAAGCTAGAGCGTGCTAAACTGGAAAGATCGTGTTGCAAACAGCACTGCTGTACTGGAAAAAATTCCTATAAAATCATCATTGATTGGATGCCTAGGGACACTTTGCAGTGGTGTACTGGACAGCAGAAGACTGTGGAGGGGCTCCAGATAATGCACCAAAATTACATAGAAGAATTGAAACAAATTATCGATTAAGTGGGAAGAATGGTATGTCTCCTCCAAGCCCAAAATGATTAATCCAATTATAAGACCGCAACCTCAGAATTGTGGAAGTTAAATATGGCTCAAATCCCAATTTGGTTTAGAAAGGAGAATATAAAGGAGACCCACAGTGAAACACTTTGTTTGTTGTACCATGTCTTATAATCAGTTGGTCCCATCATGAGTTGTGTTAAACCTCCTTTTATGTTGGAAATGGGAAAACTAATATCCTACCTGGCTGTCACCATAACATGCCTTAACAGTCATCTTTTACCTTCATTAGATAAAGATAATAACATTTTTACTGGTTGGGACCTGAGAAGGGTTTGGATACTCGTTTCCTCAATGACCTCAGGAGGCTTATCGCTCCATAAATTTTATCACTGAAGTACTAAAAGAATACTTAATAGATCAAAGAGACTCATATTTACTTTAATAGATGTGTTATGGGTCTTATAGCTGTCACAGCTCCTGCTGCTGCTGCTGGTGTTGCTTTGCACTCTGCTATTCAAATTGGTCTTTGTGGAGAGTTTGCAGAAAAATTCTTGTAAATTTTGGAACTCCCAAAGCCAAATAGACAAAAAATTGGCAAATCAATTTGACCTCCGTCAGACACTAATTTGGATGGACAGTTTGGAGGGTAGGAGCTTGGAGCACAAATTCAAATGCAATGTGATTGGAATACTTCTGATTTTTGTATTACTCCTAGCACTGACAGACCTACTGCATATCATTGGGAGATGATTAGACCTCATCTACAAGCAAAACAAGATAATTTAACACTAGATATTGCTAAACAAACAAAAAAATATACAAGTTTTGTGGACATCTCAGGCTTATCCCATTCTGTTGTCTGTAGCCGATATTCTTGCTGGAACTACTGATGGCCGTTCTAATACCATTCCTTTAAAGTTTACTAAAACCAAAGGTGTATCAAAAATTGCAAATTTTATTTAGTTCATGTTTGTTTATGCTCTTGGTTTTAAGTTGACAGATGAAGATGGCTCCTTGAGATAGTACCCAGACACCATGGACAAGCCTTAATATTAACGGCGTTTATTAACATATATATAATGTTAAATATAGGTTATATATAATAATTGTGTGTATACGTATATATGACATAATGTTTATTGCCTTTATATATTTATGCTCTGAGAGCATAAACACTCAGTGTCATTCCACAGGTTGTTGATGGAAATAACACTGCCTTGAAGCAGTGGAATACGGTCAAATATCTTGGCTCCTCCTGAAACACACTCCCACCTTTTACAGTCCCAGTAAGTTCAAGATCATAAGTAGTTTAGAGACACGCCTTTGCTCAGGAAATTCACAGAAACCGCCACCGCTATCAATCTTATTGAATGACTCATGAGTTGTCCTTCACTGATTAGTCCTTTCCTCATCGCTTCCTAGCCCTCCTATCTGTCCAACATTAAAAGAGCTTATACAGCAAGGAATTGGGTGGAGCCCAGAACTCTGGGCCCTGAGAAAGCCTCCCACCCTCCGTTTCTCTAGACCCATCTTTTAAACAATTATTCTGTGTCTTTCTTACTCCTTTGATCCCGCCGGACTCAGGATACCCTCTGGGTGGTGTGGGGCTGGTTTTCCAACAGTCTTCTGAAGTCTTAATCTTAGGCATAGAAAATAAAAAGAATCTAGAATTTTAAATTTTAATAAAGAATGGAATACTTTACTATTGTGCACATTATTTTTATTTCTGTTGACATTTGTTCATGTCTTTGAGTGAGTCCCACAAATACAGTGAGTGAGATAAAACTGAAGATGATTAATATATTTGGGCAAAAGAATTAATGTTGATTCTAGATGTGCAGAGAGTGTTTGTTACTCTTCTTATAGTACAATAGATATTGTGTTGTGTGTGATCAATTTGCAGTTATAGTTTTGAAACGTGTTGAGTTGCAAAAATTAAAGTGAAATCCAAAAAGTATGAGAAGAAATTAGCTGTGTTCTGAAATGTTTTGAGAAGGCTTGTCAATCAGAGTCTGAAGCCCACCGTTTTGGGAAAAGCATATATTTGAGACACTTCAAAACCCCCAAAAGTGTCATTTACAAATATTTTGCTGTGTAACAATTTCCTGCAGCTATTGATGGTTGGCTCATGTCCCAGGAATGAGATGATATAATTGAGGTAACAAGGCCTCAGAAGAGCAATAGGAACTGGGTCAAGGGTACAAAGTAAAGAAGGTGGGCCTTGAAATGTATACACAGATTCACTTCCTGTGGGAAAAGTGCACAAGAGAATGTCAGAGGTGAACAGTCAAGACGGGATTATGAGAAACACACCTAAATAAGCTCACCTTATATAGGCAATCAGTGTTGCTTTGCACTGATCACCTATATTGAGGGCCCAGCTGTAGTTGAGGGAGCCTGAAATAAAGTGAGACCAAACCATGTGCTGGTAAGTGAGTTTGTTTTTTATTTTTATGTTTTGGTAGTTCTCAGGATGTAGTGTGAGCATCTGTCTTTTGTGCACCTTTCCATTAGGGTGGAAAGATGGAGATATTTAAGGACTGGAGCTTTGGATAGCCTACCATATTAGATGTGAGAATAGCAGCCTATTTAACTGAAGACTCTGGGCTTATCTTGCAGACTGAGGGCAAGCAGAGGAGAGGGTAAGTGGCTGCTATCCCAGGAATAACAGTTGAATAGCAGTCTTAGGGATCAAGGACTAGATCCGGAGAATGTGGCAGGTGGAGATTATAAGGATTGTCCAGAAGTACAGAATTGCGATTATGTTTCAGGTGGAGACTGGAAACCAAATGCACTGTGCCAACGGCTGGGGCCATGGAAATGAGCCAAGTTCAAGGTCTATAGGGTAAAGGAGGTACCAGGGCTGCAAAAGGTCATTCATGTGTCCATTTGATCTGGTCATCCAGGAAGTAACTGGACAAGAAAGTCAGGATGAAGAGTGGCTGGGAGTCTATATTGGCAAGTGGGATTGAGTCTATTTTATTTTAAAGAAATAATATTCTGTTTCTAAGGGTATGTCTTGGACCACACTGAATTTACAGCTGTCTTTTGGCCTACACTGATAACTGCTGCTGCCAGATGGTAAGTAGCAAGACTTCACCTAGCATCCAGTCTTGCTTGGGGCTTCTCAATGAGACTTAGCTGTTTAATGCTAAGGTCACACCCTCTATCATTTAGTATAGGGTTCCTGGGAATTGGGCTTGCTCAAGTTATAAAATGAATAAGGAAGCACAGATCTTTGAGATGTTTGGATTGTGTTTAGACTAATAATTTCATCTTCAGGATAGGTGACTGACTGGACTCGGTTTATTTAACTGTGGGGTAACTGATGTCAATCCATTTATCATCCTGAAAAACCACACTTTCTTTCAAGCCACAGCTGGACTGTCACCCTGATAATATCTTCCCTCACTCCCACTGAGCGAATCATATGGGTCTCTTTCCTGCACGCAGTCTTTATTTACCTCAGTCACGAAATTATCATACCTTATTGTGATTATCTCTCCTGAATAAATTGTGAAGTCTTACGAGGTGGGGACTATATCTGTCTACATTTGTATCTCTATTTCCCAGTATGCTGCTTGGTATATGTTAGGTAGTTAGTAAATGCTTTCTCTGTGAAAATATAAGTGGAAGGATGGCTTATTCATTTAGAAGTTCATATGAGCCGCAAACTGTCAGTCGGAATGACCCACAGAGAAACATATTGAAACACAGTGAAAAAGTTTTTCTACATCTCTACAAAGGATTTTAAAATTAGGAAGATATGGCAGCTCACACCAGTAACCTTAGCGATCTAGAGGTTTAGAAGTTGGATCACTTCAGGCTTATAATTTGAGGCAAGCCTGAACAACATAGCAAGATACTGTCTCTAAAACAAAATTAAAATAATTAAAGAAATTGAATAATTTTCTGAGGTATTCTGTGCATCATTGCTGACTGCAACATTCAGACACACAACCACTAAACTGGGATTGTATTCTTTTAGAGTTTCCTGCTGAATGTGCATGTTGTTCAATGGTTCCTCTTGAAGAGCTTACCAACTTCTGGTTAACAGGAACAGATGTGGTGACTTATGCCTCTAGTCAAGCACTTTGAGAAGCCGAGGTGGGCATAGCATCTGAACCCAGGTTGAAGAGCAGTCAGGGCAGCATGACAAAGCCCCGTCTACAGAAAAAAACAAAGAATTGGCGAGTCGGTGGTGTGCTTATGGTCCCAGCTAACTGGGAGATTGATGTGGGAGGATCCTTGAGCCTGGGAGGCAGAGGTTGCAGTGAGTCGTACCACACCAGTGCGCTACAGCCTAGGCAATAGGGCAGGACCCTGTCAATTTCTTTTTTTTTTTTAAATAAAGGATTGCTAGCTGTTTAAGGACTAACTAGTACTAACTGGTATATATTACATGAGGGATGTTAGGAAGATGTTGAAATACAGTTTAATAGGAACTAAGAGCCCGTTTTATGCAGCTATAATATGTTGACTAAGTTTGAAACTTTGTTTTCCAACAAGTTGAAAATATTCAAGCCTGGATTGTTTTTTTTTATTTATTTTTATTTGTATTTTTTAGATGGGTCTCTCTCTGTCACTGAGGCTGGAGTATAATAGTAATTATCAGCTCACCACAACCTTTGCCTCTCAAGTTTAGGTGATTCTCGTTCATGAGCCTCCTGAATAGCAGAAACTACAGGTGCCTGCCATGTTGCCAGGCTAATGTTTACATTCTGTTAGTGATGTGGTTTACAGTGTTAAACAGGTTGGGCTCAACTTTCTGACCACAGGTGATCTGACCATGTTGGCCTCCCAAAGTATTAAGATTATGGTTTGTGAGCCATAGTAACTAGCCAAGTTGTACCTTCTTGAAGATGAAATTGTTGATTTGTGGAATTTAGGAAACAGTATATTCATTTACACCAGTTTGGCTTTCATCAGTTTTCTTGCTAAAATTGATGATTTTCAGTGTAGACTTAAATGAAAGAAATTTATGGATAAAGGCAACTTTAAGTAAAAACCATGGTTTTTTTAAGAGGAAGAGAAACATTGCTAAAGCAGAAGGTTGAATCTTATGAATGGTAAGTATGCATGTTTATTTTCAAAATTCTTCCGAAATTTTTCTTTTTCTTTTCATTTTGCAATTACCAGGTTAAGCTCCCTCACCAACCTAGTAAGAGTGTGTGTGTGAGGGAGAAAATACATTTATTTCAGAGATTGAGGAACATTCTTTTCTTATTTATTTATATGCTGTTACAGAGATGAGATTTTTGCATCTTACGGAGTAAGTGAGCAATCTAGATTTTATTTTTGCTGGATACATTTCTCAGGCTGGGAAGGAAACATTCTGGGCCAGATTCTTGTTGGTTGCTAGGAGACCAAAGTCCTCTTGTGATATCTTTGCTACTCAGTTTGGGAACCATGGTGATGGTGAGATTCTTTATCTGCCTAGAACTCCTGATAGCATTTGAAGCTGCAATCCCAAAATCCATGCAGGTTGGAACAGCGTAAAGAAATATTTATTTGAGATGCAACACGGTTCTTCAGAAACTCAAGATTTTCTCCCAAAGATGAATTAACTGTTTCAGAAGCCTCCACTAGGTCTCCATTGTGTGAGCACACATTCCTGGGGACTCAGACTTAAAGTCAACGATTGAAGAAAATGCTTTTCAGGTTTTGTCACAAGATTCTTCTTCAAAGACCATGTTACACATTTGTGTCTCTGAGCCAGATAAAGATAATGATTTCTTTTCCTGACCTTTCTCGGAAACTTTGGAAAATAGTTGAAAGTGACCAATTCAAGTCTATTTCATGGGATGAGAATGGAACTTGCATAGTGATCTATGAAGAACACTTCAAGAAAGAAATTTTGGAAAGAAAGAATCCTTGCAGAATATTTCAAACTGACAGTATCAAAAGTTTTGTTCGACAGCTCAACCTTTATGGATTTAGTAAAATTCGACCGAATTTTCAAAGATCTGCCTTTCTACCCACCTTTCTGGCCAAAGAAAAGAATCCTGTGTCTTAAGCAAGGTACTTAACATATTTTAGTTACCAACTTACATAGAGTATATAAGTAATTTTACTTTGTACATCAGTAAATATGTTAATACATGCAGTATGACAAGATTTTGAAAATTATGGACAATATTAAGGTAAAAATTATTTAATATTTTGAAATTATTGAGTCTAACTTGGGCATTTAACTTTCAGGCTTTGAAGAAATGTTGGTAACAATTTGAATATTACCACTGAACTCCAAATAAATGTACCAAAGCCACTTAACAAAATATTGCTATTAATATGTAACAAGTGTTCCCTTGAGGGCTTAACAACTGAGTGCTTTTTCCAAAAAGCACGTTTGTAAAAAAGTAAACAATATTCATGAATTATTTGATGACATTAAGTTTGTGTGATGAAGCAGAAATCTGAAATTTATTGTGTTATATTTGTTATTGTCACTTGTCCCTTGGTTTAAAGTGGTACTGAATTACATTTTTTGTTTGTTTTAGTTAATGTGCTATTATAATCCAAATTTCAAACGTGGCTGTCCCCAACTTTTAGTTAGAGTGAAAAGAAGAATTAATGTTAAAATGCTTCACTTACACCCACTTTATTCCATGAAGATTTCAACCAGAGGCATTTTAGAGAGAGGGCTAACAGGAGAAGCATAATCCTGCCTTAGCTGCTGAAGTTAGTGAAGAAAGTTTATTTTCAACCTCTACAAATTTGAAGATGTCTCTAACAAGGGAATCTTCTGTCGGAAAGATAATGGTAGTTCATCTGACCCAATTACAAGTGGTTTCCTCCTCTGTACGTTCAACCTCAATTGGACCATCAGAACAAAGTGCAACAGATCAACGTGCCATTTTAAATCAGTTGAGCACTATTCATGAGGCACTCTCACACATACATGCAAGCACGGGCCGCATTGTGATTTATTACAACCACAACTTCTCAATACCACATAATATCTCCCTTTCAAAACAGTTTTTTTGCGGTTGAGGGTAGAATCACCTGCTGTTCCAACGAGATATCCTGTAGTATCAGTCAATCAGGCTCCACATCCGAACCTGTACCAGCAGGCCACGGTGGTTGCAAATGTCTCGATAGCTGA
>DAKLCV010002304.1:241475-243896 GCA_030247045.1 Colobus guereza
GATTGTTCGTTTGGGAAATTTTTGGGATATTCATTTATTTAAGTGGCCCCAAAAAACCCCTTGAAAATTTCTCCAAAAAAGGGACCCTTTACATACCCCCATCAAGGGGACCCGAATTCACATATATCCATCTGTTCTAAAATAACCTATTAAAGGAAAAAAAGGGTTGGTGAAGTTTCAATTTTAGAGCTGACATTAAACCTTTCCTAAAAAGAAAATTGATTTGCCATGACTTTCAAGTTCTTTTTTTTAAGTTCGGGCCCCAAATAATTTCTAAAAAAAAATATTTTTAAAAATCAAAAATTAGCTCAATTATTGACTTTCTAAGAATTTGGTTCGACCACTAAAAGGCTTTCCAAAGAATTTTTTAATCTACTACAAAAGGATCTGAGTCTGACTCATTGACAAACCCCCAAAAAAGTAATCTTTGATCAGTTTGGATTTCCCAAAAACTCATCCAGTTTTTTTCTTTGGGAAATTCCAGATCCACCTTAAGTTTTTTTTATTCTTTTTATTTCTAAAATTTGAATACAACCACAGACCCCAAATATCTTCCGAAATTTTTTCAATATCTTCCAAATTTTTTTTTAAATATTTTTTTTGATTAAAAATTTTACAGAAACCCAATATCTTCCACAAATTTTGTTCCTTAAAAATTTTTTTTTAAAAATATTTTTAAAGAACCATTTTCCCAAAATTTTTAGTGGTTGGGAAAAAGTTCATAACTTTTTTAAACCTCATTTCAAGCTGACGACCTAATCCTTTTTAAAAGTTTGAAGACTATTTTAAATTGGGGGTTTATTTTTTTTTAAAAAAACTTAAGTTCCCGGGAAAAATAAGTTTGATGTTTAGAAAATCTACCAGTTAAGCCAATTTTAAAACCAGTTTTTTTGATTATTTTGTGTTCCCGACTTGGGGACTATGGTACGGGGATTTGTGAGGTAAACTTTGGTTTTTGTTTAAAAAAACTATTTTCAACTGTTGGGTATCAGTGTTTAAATGCACCAAATACGGATTAACTGTCATATTATGTTAAATTAACTTGTGTTTTGGGTGTTTCCTGGGTTTTATAATTCGTTACAGAAAAATTTTTCAAATTGAGGAAGGAAGCACACCATTATCAGGGGTTCCACTTGAACATCAAATAAAAACCTTTTTTATTTTATTGAGACATTCCCCTTTGTGTGAATGACTATTTGGTTTTGTCTCATTTTCAAAAGTTTAAATTTTTTTTTTTCCAGCGTGGGTCCCCCAACCCCCGTTCTAGAAAGAGGGGGTTTCAACCTATTTTTATTCCCCATTCTGGTAACCCCGGGTTTTTCAAATTTATTTCGTATCTGATATTTTCATAAAAAAGTAAAAAATTTTTTATTTTAAATTTTCATAATCTAAAAGTGAATCCCTTTTCAATTTGAACCCAGGTTTTTTGGGGCGGCGGGGGGATAGGGGTTTTGGGGGGAGGCGAGCCGAGAATGACATAATCCCGGAGGTTGGCCAGTGAGCAGATCACACCAAAAGGGACCTCTTCAAAAGGCGAAATCCGTTCAAAATAGACAGATAATAGATAAACAAAAAAAAAAAACTTTTTAAACAGTGCCAAGTTCCTGAAATTTAATCAAAAGGGTTTCCCAAAACGATTTAGATAATAGTCAATCTTTTCATCTTGTTTCAAGTCTGTTAAGTGGAAATAGTTGTGGGGTGTACTTAGGTAAAGAAATAAAATTTAGCTTCATTTACTTGCCTTTTTTCCATATAAATCCCATCTTTCTTTGTCCTCAGTATGCGTCACCTTTTCCAAAGTGCATAGTAAAGATTACATTTTTTAAAACAAACCTTTAATGCCTTTTTTTTTTCTGAAAAATTTTTAAATTTGGGAAAAAATTTGCCACTGGTCTGCACTGGGCATAAAAATGCAACTAGCACCTTGTGCCTTTAAAATTGTAAGTTTTCCAAAAATTTTTTTCAATAAAAAAATCCATCTACCTGTAAATTAACAAGGCAAATTGAAGTACAACATAAGGGCCCTCTGGTTGCTTATTTCTTCAAATCGTGGTACAAAAATCTATGGAAAGACTTCTAGGGAATATACAAAAACTAGTTCTGTAGTTACTCTCATGGCCCAAATAAATGTGCCTAGGAAATTTTTTGAACAATCTGTTTGGGCTCTATCTTCCCCTGATTCAAATGTGTTCTCTGCGTCTGGGCTTAGTGAATCCCAGTCTTTTTATATCGAAATTTCTAAATGAGGTGCTGACTTAATCCCTTTATTTATCCATGGAAAGAAAAAGGGCTGAGTTCAATTGGTGGCTTTTTCAAAAACTTTAAAACTTCCTCAAGTAAAATTTGGGCAATTATTAATTCTCAGAATCAACAAAGGAAACTGAAATAAGAGATAAGATCACCACACCTCTAAAAAATTTT
>DAKLCV010002304.1:248055-298655 GCA_030247045.1 Colobus guereza
ATGACCTTAGAATTATACTTAATTTTTCCTGGAAAAATGGAAACTAATTTTATATGTCAGATTTTATCAATTATCATGTATTCTTCATGAAATAAAATGATTTCCTAAAGCTTCCATGTTAGATAGGAAAGATTAGAATCAATGTATTTGCAATGCATTTTATCTACTATTTCTTTATTCTTTCAAATGGCAACCATTTTCTTAGTTTTCATTCTACCTATCATTAGATTTACTCTAGTAACTACTCATCATTCTTTGTCCATTAATGAACTTCTACCAAAATAGATCACGTTTCCCAGCCCTAGGAAAAAAGTAGTAAAAGGGTTGCTTCTTCATACACTTTGTACACATCCAGCTAAATTCGAGCTGTCCATGAATAAAGCCTTTCCATTGACAGAGTTCACTTTAAGAAAAAGGCAAACTACTGAGCTTGGAGAAAAGACAAATCTGCATTTGATAACTGATTTAAACTTACAATGTGTGTGGGAGGATACAAAATTACAGTTCTACTCATGGGATAGTTAATATTTCTCTGACATTGTTCAACCTTTGGAAAGTCTCCCCTAGTTAAAGAAGTGACTCCTGGTTAACAAAGACACAAGCTGAATTTATCACTCTCAGGGGAAATACTAAGAAGGATTGTACTTTGTCAGGGGGTAATAAGACATTTTATTAGGCCATGTATTTACTTACTGCCTTCCTATTGCTGAACTTTTGCTTAGTGATTTGCTTTCAAGGCTTTCGTGTTTGCTTAAAAAATACCTTCCGCAATGATGAGACTTGAAAAAGCAAATTAGGCCTCCTGTGGATGTTCATATTCTCTGCAGTTGATGACTCTCTAAGCTTGGACTGAATGTGGATGAGACCCGCAACTGGGGAGTGATGGGGATATAAAAAGACAGGCTGGGTGAATGGGTGGCTCTCATATAGGACAGTTTAAAATTACATCAAAATATTTCTCTTCCTGGTTTCACCCAGTATTTCACCTGGAAGCATTTTATAAAATATATGATGGAAATGGTAGCAGAACAAAGCAGGTGGTGGTATGGGCAGGATCAGTGAGAAGCAGCTGCAGACCCAAGCTGGACAGGGGGAACCAGATGGGGGCTCCACCGTTTGAAGAAAAGGGGGATTCCCAGTGATACAGAAGTTGCTTCTACAGTCTGTCTATATCCAGCTAGAGTCAAGCTATGAATGCAAAGCTTCCATAAAAAGGCTCAGTTTACACAAAAAGGCTAACTACAGAGCTTGTGAATGATAAATGTGCATTTAATAACTTACTTATCAACTAAAATGTGCTGGGGAGGATACATTTACAGTTCCATTCCATTCAAATAAATAGTTTTGTTAATTTTCATCCTTGGGAAAATTTCCTAGTTGAAGATAAAACATAACTATGTTTCTCGACAAACCTAAGCTTTACTTTATATTATGATACCAACATTAAGTTTCTCACAATAAACATGTCTGTGGAGGAGTAAAAACATAAGTAGGGAAAAGCATCTGTGTGGTATCCCGTGATAGGTGCTATCTGGGAAAAAGTTCTTTCTGGAACTCTGAACTGATAATTGGGAAGTGGTGAGTGACTGAATGTTAAAGACATAAGTACAGCATGGACAAAAACAGAGATTGAGAGTATGTCATGCCAAAAGGAAGTATCTTAGGAAGTTTCCCGCTATAACCGGGGGACAAACTCCGCATGCACATGTCTTCGGATCACTTTGGAGCACTAAAGCAGATAACCAACTTCGTGCAACATACATGTGCTAAGGGGCCTGATCTTAAGACTAATTTCATTTCATTGCCCCTATGTTACAGAGCCTGAAAGGGGACATCACCTACAGACCCAAGCTTTGCCAGCTTATCTTTCCTCATGATCATCTTGTATTTATCGCTGACAGCTCTACACCCCCCAGTGCTCTCATTCACACCTTCACACCTGCAATGGTTTCTCTGCAGCCCACATTAGAGGTCTACAATGCTCCACTTACCTTCCAGCTCCTTCAAAGTATTAGTCACATGTGAAGCTTGGCACTAACTTTCTAATATCACCCAGTATGCTCTCTCACCTTCATTAGCATGGAAAAGGCTATTTTCAGTGTGCCACTGTAAACAGCTGAGCCATTCTTCCTGCTTCACTCACCCGGGTGCTCTTGGCTGAATTTCATCAGAAACCTCTGTACTAGAAACTCATTGAGGGGAGGAACAGCTGTATTAAAATATCGTGTTTGCTGAATTACTCCCAGATTTCTAGAAGAGTCTTGCCTTTTCCTGCACCTTAACTCCCGACATTTATTTTGTTTCAATACGAGTGCTGTATAACGGTTAAGATATCATCTTAGTTTGGACATGACCAATAGAAATAGAACAAAACATCTGAAGGACAGCATTTTTTTTTTTTTTTTTTTTTTTTTTTTTTGGGGCAAATTTCCTCTGTCACCCAAGCTGGAGTGCAGTGGTACAAACTTGGCTCACTGAGCTCCATTCCCGGGGTTTAGGCCATTCCCCTGCCTCAGCCTCCCAAGTAACTGGGGCGCCCGCCACCGGGCCCGCCTAATTTCTTTCTTTCTTTTTCTTTTTTGTAGAGACAGGGTTTCACCATCATCTCGATCTCCCGACCTCGTGATCCACCTACCCCGGCCTCCCAAAGTGTTGGATTATAGGTGTGAGCCACCACACCAAGTCTGCACTTTAAAATGAATATTAAACTACCACAATCTGGAACAAACATCTTTATGTTAAAATCAAATAAGTGGAGTAAAATGATGAGAATTATTTCACACAAGGATAAAAGACAAAACTTAGAAGAACTTGTTTGAAGTTAATTCAGAATGGAACAAATTTTCAAGTGCTCACTATTAGCAGAGGTTGTAGAACTTGATTTTCAATGAACATTACCTATTTTACAGTAAGATCTTATTGTAGAAACAAAGAGAGCATTGCCAGCCTCCTTGGTGTTTCATTTCAACCCCCAAAATGCTAAGATCGCAAGCATGAGGCACCATGCCCGGGCCCAAATTTCCCAAAAATTTTTATAAAATTTCTGTGACTTCCTCCACCTTCTCTTCCTGAAAAAACAATCATTACTGAGAATTCCAGTATATAATAAAGTAAAGCAACTGCTGTGACCAAGGTACCTACATTGATATGAGTGTATATTCATGATCTGCTCGATTTTTTTCTTTGTCTTAAATAGACACATTTGACGTTTCAAAAGGCTGACTCCAAATTATTGTAATCCTGGCTTTTCTTTGACAAGCACTCCTAAAACTCCTTACAACTTTTTTTATCTATGCATATCAATGGTTTACTCTCTGCGGAAAGGAAATAATCAGCAGGACCACTATTCCTAGACACCGACAGAAGCATAAATGCGACATTTAGCACTGCACATGTGTTTCCTTAGATTCTTGAGTACTGCTGTATAGACTGTCTATACATTTTATGGCATATCTACATTTATAAATGAATTAATATGAATGTATATGCTATCACATTTCATTCCCAACTGCAGGATATCTTAGTTTTAAATCTATCTACCAAATCTTTACTCTGACAATAATTTTTTGGATTGTTTCATTAAAATGTACTACCTGGGACAGTCTCTGGGGTTCATGCATGTCTCTAAAGGGCTTTGGAAAAGCAGAGGTGGGTAAATCACCTGAGGTCAGGAGTTGGAGACCACTCTGGCTAACATCGTGAAATCCCATCTCTACTGAAAATACCAAAATTCAGCACACATGGTGTTGGAACATGTAGTCCCAGCTACTCCAGAGACTGAGGCAGGAGAGTCACTTGAACCCGGAGACAAATGTTGCCGTGAGCCAAGATCCTGCGTTGAACTCCAGCTTGGCAACAGGAACTCATCACAACAACAAATAAACAGCAATAATAAAATCAAAGTAAAAACCAAATAAACAAGTGGCACCATTCTTCTCAAATGACTATTTGATCATAGAAAACTCAATTCCTGCCAGTTCATGGTCTCTATTCATAGTACAGCAATTTATTTGAAAGTAGAGGGAAACATTTCAGAATAAATTTTAAATTTAAAGCTATCTCTTATATAGGCTGCTTGCTTGCTCTCTTTGGGTTCCTTATAAAATCAATGATGAACACTAAAGACAAAACATAAAAGCAATTACCTTCACAATGTTCTACAAATAGCTGTCCCAAGTTGTGTTCCCAAATACCTATTCAACTGGCTGTGAAGACTTGCTTGCAAAGGGAGTTGACAGAGAGAGCTCTGGTGAAAAAGGCCATCTGGAACATAAGCTGTGCAGCCTAAGGGAGTTCCTTCAAAGGCAGATCAAATCTTTATTCAATCATCAAATTTTAAAAAATAGAGAACACACCTTACTTTTATGTAAATCATAAATATTAGTAAAAGTGATTTATTTCATCTTCTTGCCTTATGCCATAAGCATAATCAATCTCATATGTGACAAAACTAAGCAATACTTTCTTAGAAATAAAAACAAAAAGCAAACAGTTAATTGACACAATATTCTTCAAATTAGTCACACCACCCTTTGTGATGCAAGAGTTGAATACTTTAACTGGGTTTAAAATTAGCTTAGTTTTATCAGAAAGAGAACACAAGTATTGTAAGTGAAAAATAACTACAAAAATAAAGTAACATCAACTTGATATGACTGAGATAAACTTTTGGTGTGTACGAGACTTAGTTTAAAAATCAGCTGTTCAACAAAATAATTTCTCCCCTAATAAAACAAAAGTAGCCTCATAAATGAAAACATTTACATTCATACAAATTGGGTGGCATACGGTCTCAGAGCCTGGCATCTGTTTTCCATATTCTTCTGGTTTGTGAACCCAAACTTTAGTAATTATCTTTACTAAAAAGTTAAAAGTATGCCCTGTAGTAATGAATGCTGGCACAAACCACTTGTTGGACTTGTCCACACTTTCAAACCATGTTATTCAAAAGCCACATATTCTCATCTATGAAGTCAAGAGCAGCATGAGCTATGACCTGGTACACGTGACAACGGTTGTCATAAATGACAATGTGAGCAACAACAGATTAACATATCCTATGGAATGAAGAATGCTGACATTTCATTCTGTACATTCTATAGATGGTTTTCTTGTGCGGAAAAAAAGTTTGATTTTGCTTTGTTAACATCAGGAGACATACAAGAGATCTGTTTTCACATTATATTCTATTCTTAAATTTCATATCTAAACCTCAAAGACCAGAAAGTGTCAATTAATAAATGATACATACACACACAAACACACACCCCGTAAATCCGTGGACAGCAGGTGCCATTACACCAGCTCTCAAGGTCTGAGAGGAAGCTGACAGGGCTGGGGTTTATGCAAATTAGCATGAGGCAGCACCAGGCAAGCAGTAGAGACAGCTGGAATGGCATTTGGATGGGTTACAGAAGCCTTTATTAAGTGCAGGGAGTTTATATGGCAGCACGTCCTGGGAGTAGTGGAGATGATACTTGGCCCCCACATGGGGCAGTCATCTGTGTCAACAAAAGTAAAAATGTCCTGTTAGAGCAGGAGTCCCCCTTTTCCTGGGCTCAAATGGCTAAAGTGAACAGAAGGTGGAACCCTCTGAAGATAATATGAAGACATTCACACCTTGGAATGCCATCTTACACTAATGTAATTCTTTCTTTAAAAAAATATAGTTTTAAAATAACATCTCAGGTATGAGATGAAGTGGATTCTCTCAAATTTCCTTTGTCAATATTCTAGTGACAGTCACAAAATATCTCCTCACTTGGAAAGACAGTTTACATGTAGAAGTGTTTATTTCACATGAGGTAATTTTAAGTAGGGTGGGTCCCTAAGAAAATCACTAGTGCTTTTAGAAAAGGGAACATTTGGATATGCACAGAGTGGGAAAATGACACAGAAGTCTGGGTTACAATGCCACAAGCCAGGGGAACTTTCAAGCTGGGAGAGAAACTGAACAGATCCTTACCTTAGGACCTGCATAGGAAGCATGGCAACACTGACACCTTGATTTTAGACCATGGCCCTCAGAAATGAGGCAATAAATTTCTACTGTCCAAAGTGACTAAACTTTTGGTACTTTGTTCAGTAGTCACAAGAAAGAGAAATTTACATTCATAAAATGTAAAGCATATGGTCTCAGAGCCTGGCATCTGTTTTCCATATTCTTCTAGTTTGTGAACCCAAACTTTAGTAATTATCTTTACTAAAAAGGTGAAGGTATGGCAAGGAAGCTGTTCCCAATCCTGTACTGGAGAAGGGTGGCCAATTGCCCCCAAAACCCTCAGACGTCCAAAGCATGTTTTACTTCACTCGTGCTGTCACGACAAACCTAAGTGAATCCTTGGATAAATGCATGTTTTTGAGATTTGATCATGCAGCGGTTTCTTTTACAATGATGATTAATCCTGAAAGACTAGGAACAAATTGTGAAAACGCCTTAACAAGGTGAATGGTAGCAGGAGAAGGAATTAAAATCAACGTATGCAACAAATTATTTTTAGGATTGCTGCTTTGTTGACCAAAGGGCCAGTGGAGTGCATAGAAATTGTAGCTACATCCGGGAAGGCAGTACTGCTACAAGTACTGAAAATAAGTTTTAATGAGTAGGGTTTCCATAATAAGAAAATAATGTCACAAAACACCTGGCACATAATTCTTTCTGTCACATTTTGGGGACAAGTCCTGAATAGTTGAAAAATATCACATGCACAAACATTATACATTGCAAGTTACTTACAACATCAATTCCTTAAAGGTCATTAAAGCTGACTCGTGTGCTTGTGAGAAAGAGTGCAAACGTGTCAGCAATTTATTGGGAACATAAATTGGAAAGCACTGGACTCTCCTCATATCAAAAATCTATGGCCTGTTTACTATGAATGGCAGCATGTTCTCGTACCAAGCCTGGTTTCTGGAAACATTCTGGAGAAGAAAGTCGGGTGTCATCACTTCTGGTGCTGCTTTTCAGCTTCCCTGCATAGCTGTGCTCACTCAGAGGAAAGCATGACATATGATCAGACAGGTAGTGCCACTGAGGATCACTGAGGTTCTTTTTTAACCCTGGAGGTCCTGAGGAAAAAATATGATTCCTGAAAACTGCCTGAATTTTATTGGATGAACCCCAGTAGGTCCTGATTTAAATATGATTCATGAAAACTGCCTGCATGCTCATGGATGACATCTCAAGGCCACAGCTTGCTACAGGTGGACTAGGTTTCTAAGTGCTCAAGTGACAGCAATTCATGATGGGTGACATAGTGAATCCAATATCATGGGAAAGTCAGAGGTCATGGTAGTCTGTGCTGAATTTAAGTAAACACAAATAACTCCCAGGACATTGCCTGGCTCACTTCCTTCAGTCTCTGAGACCCCACAGCAAGGCTCATTTAATTTGTTAGATTCCATTACCTCCTCACATCAGAACATCCAGGTCTAAAATCACATTACACTCTATTATTACAGTATGATAAAATTCTTACAAAATTTATGCCTCCATATGCAGTTGGATTCTGCCTTCCCAGCTGGCAAGACTCCATGTCAGGCCGGGCACGGTGGCTCAAGCCTGTAATCTCAGCACTTTAGGAGACCGAGACGGGTGGATCACGAGGTCAGGAGATCGAGACCATCCTGGTTAACGTGGTGAAACCCCGTCTCTACTAAAAAATACAAAAACTAGCCAGGCAGGGTGGTGGGCGCCTGTAGTCCCAGCTACTTGGGAGGCTGAGGCAGGAGAATGGCATAAACCGGGAGGCAGAGCTTGCAGTGAGCTGAGATCCAGACACTGCACTCCAGCCTGGGCGATGAGGCGAGACTCTGTCTAAAAAAAAAAAAAAAAAAAAAGACTGCATGTCAACAGATGGATTATCATAGTGGCCAATAATTACAAAGTGGAAGCTCCCAGATGTGATAGTCAATATGTGACTCATAATGAAGTAAACGATAGTACATATTTTTAGCAGTTAGTATTAAAATTCAAAGATGACTAAGGGGAAGTGTAAAATTCTTCTTTTGTTTTGCTTTCTAATTTAAACCTGGAAGATACCACAAAGCTTGTCACCATTTCCCACATACTAGTGAAGTGCCATGGTATCTCTAATAAACAAATGATAAAGCTGTGATAGTTCTTATAGAATCCTATGTATTTCCATAAGAAAACTACAAGACTTCTAACATAAAATCACAGACAACATTCTCATGATCTGAAAGTATGGCACATTCAGCTCAAGGGACCCTGCGTGTCTGCTGGCGTAAGCGAAACTTCACTTCGACTGGAGCAGTTAGCACCAGCACTGAAACAAGAGTTAACAGAGGTAGATGGTAAGTTAAGGACCATATAAATTGGTGAGAAGACCAAGGAATTAATTAGCTTGCTTTAGAAATTTCCATCTGACATCCATTAGGGGAAGCTGAAACCAACTCTCCCTCATGTCACTTACCTAGAAAAGAGAGGCAATGTAGCACTTTGCGCTCTATTTGTCTTCTTTCTACCTGAATTATGTGTGCTATATATATATATATATGTCCTTGCAAATAAAAGAGACCATTATATTTCACGTGATCCACCAATTTATAGAATACGAAGTTTTGTCTTCTATAAAGGATGGAAGAAATAATCCATAAAGGAAGAAATTCTGAGGCACTGAGAGATCTCACAACTAAGTTTAACAGATTGGGTTGGATGTAATACTTTATGCCTGTAGTCCAAGTACTTTGGGGGCTGAGGTGGCAGACTGCTTGAGCCCAGGGTTTGAGAACAGCCAAAGCAACAGCATGAAAGAAGAAATTCATCTCTACAAAATACATCTTTATAGGTATACTGAAACTTATGGGTGTGGTGGTGTGTGCCGGTAGTCCCTGTTACACTGGAGGCTGACAGGGAAGAATCACATAACCACAGCAGGGGTCAAGGTGGCAGTAGCTAAAATACCTTGATTCAAAGAAAAAGAAAAAAGAAAAAAGGAAAGAGAAAAAGGAAAAAAATAACTGAGATTCAGAAAGAAATAAATCTATGAGAAACTGGGGAATAATATAAGTGATTCCACAGCTTCTAGCACAGATAAATAAAATATAACAATATAGGTTAATGATGGATGGTTGGGAACATGGATGGTTATACTCAATGGTAACACCACCGTGTGTATCTTTTTGTTTGTTTGTTTTGCTTTGTTTTGGGACATTGAGTGTCTTGCTCAGTCACCCAGGCTGGAGTGTGGTGGTGAGATCTTGGCTCATTGCAAGCTCCACCTCCCGGGTTCATGACATTCTCCTGCCTCAGCCTCACTAGCAGCTAGGACCACAGGCACCCTCCAACATGCCTGGTTAATTTTTTGCACTTTTAGTAGAGACGGGATTTCACTGTGTGAGCCAGGATGGTCTCGATCAACTGATCTCGTGATCCACCCACCTCTGCCTCCCAAAGTGCTGGTGTTACAGGCCTGAGCTACATGCCAGACCCACTGTGTGTATTTCTGACACAAGGGATTTGAAATCCAATGAAGCTAGGTTCTATCTAGCTCTTACTTCCTCACAATGTGACCAGAACTACCATGGGAGGCAGGAGACTATAGCCCTGTCAATGTTCCCACTGCCATCTAAGCTACTCTCAGGCTTCAGTGACAGAGTTAAGGTGTTATCTGCAACCAGGGTATCCTACAGAGCCAATAATATTCAGCATCTGGTATTTCAAAGAAAATCTTTGCCCCTGCTTTAGAAAATAGATGAAAAACAGATCGATATAGGAAAATGGGATAATAAAGACAACGGAATGACATGACATAACAGCCATGAAAAACTAGAAGAACTAGTAATAATTCTCCAGAGAATGTAATGGGAGAAAGGATGGAGAGTTAAAAACTGAAGAAAGTAAACAATCGTATTATGAATTATTGCTGGGCAAAATTTTAGAGCTGAAGTTTGCCAAAGGAAGTGCTTGTTACTTTCTTCAGCACAAACATTGAAGCAGCAGTGCCAAAAAATGGAGGGCAAGTGTGTGTTTGTGTGTATTTGGGTGTGTGTGGTTTGCATGCGTGTGTGGGTGCGAGTGTCGGTGTGTTGATGTGTAAAGGAGATAATATGCATCCACATACTCATCCCCGTATAAGAAGCCACAAATGGGTGAGCAACATGGTGCTAAGTCAGCAGGAGGACGGACAGAAGGGAATTCAAAGAACAATTGCACTGGGGTACTGTTTCCAACTACACAGATGGGCAGAAGACAGAGTTTACTTCATACACATTCCGTGCTTGGTGTGAGTTGTTAATTTGATTTTGCTTTTGTAAACAGCTGAAGTGGCAAGAAGGCTGTAATTTTTTGTTCAATTTTGACAGGGAAAACTCTCAGGTGAAGTGGAAGAATGGGAAACCCTGGGAGAAAATGACCCCATTGTCACACAAAGGGAAGGGAATAGCTGCAATCACTTAGCAAAGACTTGAGGGTATTGGGCAAAGGTGAGACACACATTGGGAATCTGCACTGCCCAATCTGTGGAACTTTCTGCAAGGATGCAAATGTTGTATATCTGTGCTGTCCAATATGAAATCCGGTGAGTGCATATTAGAAATGTGTCTACTGTAACTGTATAACTGAATTTTAGTTAAACCAGAAGAGTCCCATGTGGATAGTGGCTATGCAATAGATAGCACAGGTCTAGATCCAAGATTCCAAGCCACTGGCACAATCTTGACTCACTGCAAATTCAACACCCCAGGTTCAGGAGATTCTCCTGCCTCAGACTGCTGAGTAGCTGAGATTAAAGTCACAAACAATCATGCCAGGGTAAGTTGTGTAATATTAGTATAGACAGGGTTTCACCCTACAGCCCAAGCTGGGCTTGAACTCCTAGCCTCAAGTCATCTGTGGACATCAGCCTCTGAAACTACTGAGATTAGAGTCATAAGCCACTGTGCCCAGCCCAGTATCAATATTTTTTAATAAAATGTCTGTAACATTCACTACCTTCCCTTCACCCACAAAAGAAGTATTACTTAGAATTCCGTTATGTAATGAAAATAAAGCAACTGCCATGACTGATATACCTGCATTGGCATGAGTGTGTGTTCATGGGCTACTCGATTTTCCATTGCTTTAAACAGGGTCTTTGAAGAATCTCAACCAACGCTTGTACCAGAGGCCCTGAGGAGGTAGCTACACAGAATGAGATAGTAGATTAAATTGGGAAATTGAGGACAACAGGAGAACCTAGGATCATTTCCAAATGTCTAGCTGTGCGGAACAAAGAGAATGTGGCCACTCTTCTAAGATGCCCTCATCCCAATCTCAAAACTTGTGAGTATGTTACTCCTCTGGGAGACAGGCAAGGCTCTGAGGGCAGAGATTTTACCTCATCTTGTCTGTTCTGGACTGGGCATTCAACTCGGGCCGTGACTGGGGAACGAGGAGGTTTGAGAGGAAGCTGTTGATGGGAGTAGGCTGGCGCCTGATGACTTAAGAATACACAATTGCACCTCATTGGGGACAGGTGGAAATGAAGTCTCCTTGATGTTCCTTAAAACCCGTTTCACTGCTAAGCCACAAACCCGTTTCAGAGCTTCCCCAGAGGCTTTTTTCAGTAGTTCACCTGAACGACTGGTGTTTTTCAGTCGTTCGCCTTCCCTCTACCCGCCAGGTAACCTGTAACCATTGTGTCTTCTAGTCCAACTTGCTGCCTGCGTGTGACATGTTGAGTCAAGGTGAGCAGGGGAAAAGGTACACCAAATGTTGAAGGACTGGGGGTGACTGGGCAAACTCGAAGTATCAGAATTAGCTTCATCTGTTCCATAATTTTAAAAGTGTAACCTGTAACAAGTAGTTCACATTTAAATTCATCCGATGTTTGGGTTTCAAGACTCTATCCTGAAACATTATAGTGTCTTTGAAACTATTGAGAATATGTTGTGTTTGAGTCGACTTAAAGGAGAATGTTCAAATTGAACTGACATAAACACTGGAGCAGAAAGCATTTATATAATAAACACATTTTAGTAAGATTAGGCCCGTGTTATAAATCTGGCTTAGAGGTTCTTAAACTAGCAAGTGGGTTTGTAATACATTTGGATGAGGGACCTTGACATCATAGAGAAAACACTAGCGTGCTTTTTTAATAGTTTGGGCAATGAACACCTTCATCTTTAAAGTATATTGATATGCCTGAATATTTAATTTGAGCAGCAAACATCTGTAGGCATACTTGATATTTGGATTAACAGCTAGGAATAGGATTATTCAATGTGTTTTCATTGCAATATGCATTTCAAAAGCATATTTTACATTTAAATTGTGTAGCTATATCCTGTGTATATATCCTCTGAAAACTTAAGTTATCTGATGTGAACATTTCTCTGCTTCCTTAAAAGTTTCTTGAAATCCTCATTTATAGTGGCAACAGGCTTTCCTTTGGATATGTTTGTAACATAAAAGCAGTCTTTTGTTGTTTAATATTTTGGTTATATTTTCCAGCAGTCCACAGAGGTGTGATGAACTGACAGAATTTGTTCCTATACTTCATATCCCAAGCATAAGCTGCTGAAATGGGCTTCTAGGGAAATGAAGTGTTTTTTTTTGTTTGTTTGTTTTTTTGTTTTTTTGCTTTTCCTATCTAACAATATATCTGTCTGTAGCAATATATTGACATTGATTATTTTTTAAAGTAAATATTTGTTCCCCTGTTGATGTAGATTTAGTTGTCTTATTGTTTGTTCTTTTCTAATAGAGACAGCCTCTATGCAGTGTGCACCATTTGTGTTAATGTAAATGTACAGCTGTGTGAATTGACAGATTTGGAATGAGTAGATTAAAGCAGACTTGCATTTTAAATATATATAAGCCCTGACACATTCCTCTACCAAGTGAATGAGCACAGCTATACTTCCACTCCATTGCCAATATTAACGTTATCAAACTTTTGATCTTAACGGTGTTCTAGGGAAAATAATGGTTCCTTTGTTTCATTAATTTGCATTTATGATTTTGTTCATGTTTATTCAACATCTGATAATCTTGCTCATACTTGTTAGACATTTTATTTTTTTCTCTAATCTGTACATGCTTTATTCAGTTTTTTTTCTTTTTTGTTTTGACTGATTTGTAAGGGCTGCTTAACAATATTAAATGTCATCATTTTAATCCTGGTTATGCCTCCATATTATTGCAACTATTCTTTCCAGTGTATTATTTTTCTTTATTTTATGCCATATGTAAACTTTTAATGTTTATGTAGTGAGATTGATAAATATTTCTCTTTATTCCTTCAGGTTTTGTAACATGCTTGAGAAGGAAATTTTTTAGATTTATTCTTAAAAGTTACAACCAAACAAAGTGACTCATTCTTGTGATCTCAGCATTTTGGAAGACCTAGACAGGAGGATCACTTGAGGCCACGAGTTTGAGATAAGCCTGGGTGGGCAACATGGGAAGACTCTGTCTCTCCAAAAAATAAATAAATAAATAAGTAAATTAATAAATTAATAAAGAAGTACATTTGCTGGGCGTGGTGGATGGTGGTAAATGCCTGAGCATTTTCAACATATAGGAAAGTTGAAAGAATTCTAGTCAGCACTTAGATACCTACCACTGATATTTCACTGAAACATTTATGTTATATATGCTTATATGCTTCATCATTTTAATCTGTCCATATATTCATCTATCTTACAGTGTTTTTTTGTTATATTTCAAAAGAAATTGGAGACACCTATGGTTTACCCTAAGTATACTCTTTACTTTTGAATGAGAAGTCTGACCTCTTATGTACCTCATGATGCTTCTGTGTTCTAATTTGACATGTTACTTTTTAATAGCTGACAACTTTCTACTTATTGATGATGATCAGTTGGCAGATATTTACCCTCAGTATATAAACTTTGAGTCTTTAGAAATAAAGCTAAATGAATATAAGGGAGGAATAGGAGAGCAACTTCTTGCAGAAATGTGTCAAAAGGTCATCTTTATCTTGTTACAGACAACAAGAGTCATGTTTTTGTTTGTCATCTAAAGATTTAATCTTAGGTATACTTGAACAATACCTGGAACGTTTAATAAAAACTGGGATATTTCACCATAGTGCATAGCAATATTTTCTGACAGATTTGTTTATGCCGTTTGATTGAGTTCTACAAATACAGTAAATAATATAAAACTGTAGTGAAAACAATAAAATGTATTTGGACAGATCGTTAATGTGGAACCAGCTGTGAGAGAGACTCTGTTACTGTTCTTATAGTATAATGACTGGAACTCTTATTTTTCTAAATCAATTTGCAGTTGAAGTATTTTGGGGAAGTTGTAAGAGTATGAGAAGGAATTAGCTGTGCTCTGAAGTGATTTTGAGACAGCTGATCAAGAAGAATCTAAACCCTCATTTTTCAGAAAAAGTATCCTTAAGAAATCAGAAGCTCAAGAGGTGGCATTTACAAGTATTTTCCTGGGTGACCCAAGATCCCAGAAACGAGATGTTACAATTGATGGAACAAGGCCCCAGAAGAGCAGTAGGGACTGTAGCCAAGTGTGCAAATAAAGAACGATGGGCCTTGAAAGGATACATTCAGGTCTTGTCACCAAAATGTGATAGTCAGGATTACCTGCCAGGTGTTGCTTCAACATTATTTTCTCATATGTTGAGAACACTACTCGTTAAAACCTGTTTTGAGTACTTGTAGCAGTATTGCTTTCTGGAAGCAATTACTGATATATAATTTCTGTGCACTCCACTGGCCTTGTGGTGTAGTGTAGAGTAATGAAAGTTCCTTGATGCAATAGTCTTCAAGTTAGAAACACGCAGTATATTCATCATGGAAGTACTGAATACAAAACTGGGTGTAAAATGAGCTTAGTTTTATCGTAAAGACATAAACTTTTAAAGTGAGAAAATCACTATACAATAAAGTAAATAACTCCTGATATGATTCAGATAGACTTTTTGTGTGTATGAAACTTAGTTTTATAATTAACTGTCTTATAATATGTCCCTCCTCCAAAAAAGAAATCAGCCCCATAAATGGAAACTTTACACTTATACCTGACTGCAAAGTCTGCAGACTCAAGCCTGGCATCTATGTTCCATGTTCTTCCAGTTTGTGAATCCCAAAATTTGTTTATCTATACTAAACATGTAAGGATATGGTCTGCAGTGTTGAATGCTGACACAAACTGCTCATTGAACTTGTCCACAGTTTCAAGTACATGTTGTTCCACAGCCACATGTTCTCATCTATGAGGTCAAGAGCGACATGAGCTGTGAACTTGTTCGAGTCACGATTGTTGTACTAGATGACAGTGTGAAAACAATAGATTAACATTTTTGTATGGCATAAAGAATTCTGGCATTCCGTTCTGTAGTTGTATAGGTGTTTTCTTTGTGGGGGGAAGAAAGTTGGCTTTTCATTTGTTGCTGCTTTCTAGAAAAATGTAAGAGATGTCTTTTCACATTCTATTTTATTTTGAAAATTGTAATCTAAATATCAAAGAATAGAAACAGTCAATTAACAAACAAAGTGTGTGTATAAATATATATCCTGTGAAGAAAGTGCTATTCACAGCAGTCTTCAACATCTAAGAAAGCTAAAAGCCGGGCTTTTGAAAAGTAGCACTATATAAGCAGTAGAGACCGTTGAAATGGCACTTGCACTGGCTACAAGAGGTCTCTTTCCGTTACATGGAGCTTACATGGAAGTGGGTCTTGGAGGGAGCTAGCGATGATGCTCAGCCCCAGCTGTAAGCAGCTATGTGTCAACAACAGGTCACAGTTCTGTCAGGCTAGGGTGTCCTCTTCCTTGCTGAAATGGCTAAAGTGAACAGAAGGTGAGACTGTCGAACTATCATGTGAAAAGAATTCACAACTTGGAATGCAATCTTACTCAACGTTAAGATTGAAATAAGAATTTTGAAGGACTCTTCAATTATGCGTTGAAATGTGTCCTCTGAAATTTGTTGTTGTTGTTGTTGAAGTTCTAAGTGACAGTACCTCAGAATGTGACCTTGTTTGGGAAGAGTCACTGTAGATGGGGTGACTGAGTTTATATTGCAATAGGGTGGGCCTCTAATCCAACCACTGCTATATTTAGAAAAGAGAATTTGGAGATGCACACAAGAAGAAAAGTGACACAAGAAGACTGGAGTTATGTTGCCAGAAACCAAGGAACTTCCAGAAGCTGGGAGAGAGGCTGAACAGATCCTGGTTCTGGTGTGTGCATAGGGAACATGGCCCCACTGACACCCTGTTTTCAGACAATGGCCCTCAGTAGTAGGACAATAAATTTCCTCTGCTCAAACCCCCTCCCTACGTTTCTGTTATTGAGTTACAGCAGCCACAGGAAACCTCCTTGCTGAGGAGCTCTTCCCATTCCCAGGGTGGATGAGGTGCCTTGTGGCATTGAAATCACGCCCAGGTAAATCATGCTTCACTTCACTCGTGTTGCCATGAAAAAGCTAAGTGAATCCTTAGAGGTGCATGACTTTCCTTCAGGCTCACAGCAGTGTTTTCCTTTACAATAATGATCAATCCTGAAGGATTAGGAGCAAATTGTGAAAATGCTTTAACAAGATGAGTGGTGGCAGGAGAAAGAACTGAAATCAAATTATGCAGCAGTGTATTTTTAAGTGTGCTCCTTTCTCCACCACAAGGCCAGTGGAATGCACAGAAATTGTATATAAGTAACTGCCTCCCAGAAAGCAATACTGCTACAAGTACTCAAAACAATTTTCAATGAGTAGTGCTCTCAACCTATGAGAAAATAATGTCACAGCAACACTTGGCAGATTATCCTATCATATTTTGGTGACAAGACCTGCAAAGCTGAAAAGTATCACACAGTGAACATTATAGATTACAATTAACTTAAACTATTAACTCCTTGAAGGGCATCAAAGCCCAGCTGTGGCATTGAGAGAAACAAAGCAAACAAGCCCTCAATTTATGATAAACATAAATTGGAATTGCTGGGCTCTTCCCTGGTGAAAACTCTAAAGTTCCGTTTACTCTCAATGGCAGCATTTTCTCAAGACAAACTTGGTTTTTGAACCATTCTTGATGAGAAAGGTAAGTGTCATCACCTCTGGTATGGCTTTTGAGCTTCCTGTCCATTGCCAAGGTGTCACTAGGGAGGGAAGAATGGATGCACAACCCAAGCAGGAAGTGCTGCTGAAGGTAACTGAGGGTCTTTTTGGTTGTTGTTTTTCCAACCCAGTAGGTCCTGATTAAAAACATGATTCATTAAAACTGCCTGGACTTCCATGGGTGGCATTTCAAGGCAGCAACGTGCTACAGGTAAACTATATGTTTAAGATTTTTTTTTTTTTTGAGACGGAGTCTTGCTCTGTCACCCAGGCTGGAGTGCAGTAGCCGGACCTCAGCTCACTGCAAGCTCCACCTCCCGGGTTTACACCATTCTCCTGCCTCAGCCTCTGGAGTAGCTGAGACTGCAGGCGCCCGCCATCTGGTCCAGCTAGTTTTTTTTTTTTTTTTTTTGTATTTTTAGTAGAGACGGGGTTTCACCGTGTTAGCCAGGATGGTCTAGATTTCCTGACCTCGTGATCCGCCGTCTCGGCCTCCCAAAGTGCTGGGATTACAGGCTTGAGTCACGCGCCGGCCTATGTTTAGATCTTAAGCAGCAAATTCTTGGGGGTGACATAGACAACTGAATATCATAGGAATGCCAGAGGTCATAATAGTCTATGCTGAATTGAAGGATGAACAACCCCAAGGGTATTCCCCAGCTGGCTTCTATCCATCTCTGGGATTCCTGAACAAGCCTCATTTAATTATGGTCTATTTCATTTACCTCATCTATCCCTAATTTTCAGTTCTAAAATCACATTATATCATATCGCTTTAATGGCATGAAAGTTCTTCTGAAATTTAAGGTGTGACATGCACTTTGGATTCTACCTTCCAGCTGGAAAAAACTTCATTTTAATAACTGTATTATCATGGTGGCCAACAATACAAAATAGAACCTCTCAGGCATGTTCTTCAATACATGACTCTAATTAAATATAAAATTGTACATTATTTTAGCATTCAATATTGAGAGTCAAAAAAGAAGAATAGGAAGTATAGAATTCTTCTTTTATTTTGCTTTCTAACTGAAACCTGACATTGTAGAGGAAGATGTCAGTAAGCTTGGCACTGTTTACACACTAGTGAAGATATGGCATCTGGAATAAATAAATTATATAGGTATCATAGTTCTTGTAGAATCAATATGTTTTCATAAGAAAACTACCAAATCTCTAACATGAAATCATAAAGACAATGTTCTCTTTATCTGAAAGTATGGCACATTCAGCTGAAGGGACCCTGAGTGTCTGGTGGAGTAAGTTGTACTTGCCTTGGACTGGACCAGATAGCACCAGCAGACACCTAGAAGATTTCACAGAGGTTGGCAGTAAGTTAAGGACAATACAGAGTGGCAAGAAGAAAAACGACATAATGTGATTGCCGTAGAAATTTCCAGGAGGCATCTGTGGGGAATGCTAAAACCAGTTTGACCTCACATCACTTACCTAGAAAAGAGACACTGTAACAAGGATCTGTAGACCACAGACTTCTACCTGAAGTATGTGTGCTATAAATGTAAGTTTTTACAAGTGCAAGGGACTATGATATGCTTCTTGAAACACCAGTTGATAAGAAAGGAAGTTTCGTATTCTGGAAAAGATGAAAGATATAATCCGTAAGGAAAGGCATTCTGAGGCACTGAGAGATTTGGTGACTAAGTTGAACAGATTGAGCCAGGCATAGTGGCTCATGCCTGTAATAGCAGCAGTTTGGAGGCTGGGCAGACAGCTGCTTGAGCCCAGCCTAGGTAACAGGGAAATAAAACACATCTGTACAAAGGAATACAAAAATTAGCTGGCTGTGGTGGTATGTGCCTGTATTCCCAGCTAGTCTGGAGGCTGATGGCAGACAATCACTTCAGGCCAGTTGGGGTCAAGGCGGCAGGTAGCTCATATGCCACCATTGTACTCTGGCCTAAGGGAGAGCATGAGACCTTGTCTCAGGAAAAGAAAAAAAAAAAAGTGGTGAAAAGATTGAGAAAATGTGAATTTGAGTCAACTGAAAGGGGCATGTTCAAATAATTAATTGAGTGACATTAAGATAAAAGCAGGAAGCATTGATATAATGAAAGCCTTTTAAGAAGGTTAGCTTGTTTTCTAAATCTGGCTAACAGGTTCCTAAACATCACATAGAAAATACCACTGTACTGTTTGGTAATAGTTTTGGGATTGAACAATTTTATCCTTAAATGTACTGAAATGTCTGAATATTTAATTTGGCCAGCAAATACTGTTAGTATACTTTGTATTTGGATTAACAGCCAGGTGTAGGTTTAGTGCCACCTGTTTTCACTGCAATATGCATTTCAAAAGCATATTTTACATTTAAAACATGTAGATATATGCTGTGTACATATCATTTTTAATTTCAGTGATATGGTTTGAGCATTACCCTGTTTCCTTAAAGATTTCTTGTAATCCTCATTTTCACTTTCAACAGGCTTATGTTCAGATATTGTTGTAATATACATATCAGTTCCTTGTTGTTTAACATTTTGGTTGCTTTCTCTAGGAATCCTCAGAGGTGCGAAAAACTGGCAGAATGTTTTTCTATGCTTCATATCCCAGTTATAAGCTGCTGAAATGGGCTTCTAGAAATCAAATTATGAGTCTGAAAGCGTCAGTCTAACCACCAGTTTCACTTGGAAGCTGGGGAAAGACAGCTTTCTAGAACCCATTGTGTTGCTTCTCTCATGGATCTGGAAGGGTTATGAAAACAAAGGCAGGTTTCCAGTGAATGTAGCATATCTGTCTGTATTTCTATTGAGATAATCCTCTGAAATTTCATCCCTTGTCTGTCTTTCTTTTCTCTTCTTTATTTGCTAGACACAACTTCAAAGCAGCTAATTCATGTGTTGATGAGCCCTGTATTGAACGAGAGAACTGTGTCCTCAGTTTATATCAGCGGAAAGGAACTCCCTCTTACTACATGGCTCTAACTCCTTGGTGGCCCATCACTTACAAAGATGTGCTACGACTATTCACTTTACACTTTTTCCTAGAAAGTGGCTTAGCAAAAGAAAGGATAAGTCTTTCCTTGTCTGTTTTGAATTATTTCTTAACAGTGTCTTCCTCAGCTGACTGTAAAATGCTGAATTATACCTAGGTGTTTATTGACAATTTCTATTTCTCCTTCCTCTTTTAATTCACATTGTACTGCACATAATATATTTGTTATCTAATAAGTGGATACTAAATTTGAAATTAATTTGTTGGCCTCTGATTTAATCTTTTGTAAAATTGTGATATAGGATCTCTAAATGTTTCACATCTAAAATTCATCTATCTCTCTTTTGTGTTGGCTAATAAGACTGGGCCAATCTGCTGAATGTCTGCTGTAAGGTAGGCACTGTGATAGGCACACTGTAAATGTTCTGTGTGTTAGAGATGAGGAACCTGAGTCTGGAGCAGGTTTTAGGGGACAGTGCAGGAGAGTAAACCCAGTTCTCTAAATTGTACTCTTTTTTGTTTGTTTGTTTGTTTGTTTTGCCCTAGTCTTTTCAGATGTTTCTCTTCTTTGTAATTATGTGTGAGAAATATATATAATTATTTATAGATATATAAACTTCAGAGATTGAAGCAAATATCCTCCTTCAGCCTCTGAAGTAGCTGTGATTACAGGCATACACCATCAAGCCTGGCTAATTTAAAAAATTATGTAATGTTCTCAAATATTAAAAAGTCTTTCTTTTTATTTTTAGTATATTTTTAATTCTTTTAATTTCTTCACTATTACTGTAAACATTAGTCTCACTTTATTATTTTAAAGCCAATCGCAGCAAACATTCCCTTTGGTGGTGTGTGTGTGTGTGTGTGTGTGTGTGTGTGTGTGTGTGTTTTTAGTAGACTTTATTTTTTAGAGATTATGAGTTAACAGCAAAGCTGAGTGCGAAGTGCAGGGCATTTACATACAACCTGCTGCTCCTCAACATGCACGGCCTCCCTCACTGTCAATATCTTGCATCAAAGTGTTACATGTTCTATAATGGACAACCCTAACCTGATGTGACATTATCACTCAGACTCAACAGTTTATGTTAGATTTCACTTTCAGTGTTGTTCATATGTTTTTATTTTCTGTATTTTGTCTGTAATTATTCCGAAGTTTTCTGTTTCAAAGTTTTAAGAACACAGAAACTTAGCACAATAATTTTGTTTTCCTTTGTTTTGTTTTGTTTGGAAATGAAGTCTCTCTCTGTCACCCAAGATGGAGTGCGGTGGCATCATCTTGCCTCACTGCAACTTCTGCTTCCTGGCTTCAACAATTCTGCTTCAGCCTCCTGAGGAGTAGTTGGAATACAGGAGCACTCCCCAACACCTGGCTAACATTTTATATTTGTGGCAGAGATGGGGCTTTACTGTATTGGTCAGGATGTTATTGAACTCCTGAGCTCAGGTGATCCACCTGTCTCAACCTCTCAAATTGGTGGGTTCACAGGTTTGAGTTGTGATACCTAAACTTGATTCCTTAAAGAATTTTTTTGTTTTTAAGATTGTGGTAGCTTAATATCCATTTTTAAAGTGCTGCCTACTATAACTATTTTTGGCTTCTTTCCCCTAGTGATAGTCTGGGATCACAGGCACCCACACCAACACCTAGCTAATTTTTGTATTGGTAGTGGAGTCACTGTTTCACCATGTTGGCTAAGTTAGTCTTAAGCTCCTGAACTCAAGTGATCCCCTTGCCTAGGCCTCCCAAAGTGCTAGGATTCCAGAAATCAGCCACTTCAATGGGTCTTAGAACAATATTTGAAAGAAAAATTTTTGTTTTATACTTTCAGTTCTGGGATACATAGGCAGAATATGCAGGCTTGTTACAAAGTATACACTTGCCATTGTGGTTTACTGCACCCATCAACTTCTCATCTACATTAGGTATTTCACCTAAGGTTATCCCTACCATAGCCCCACAGACCCAAACAGACCCCTGTGTGTCATGTTTCCTTCCTGGTTTTCTTGTGTTATTTTTCAGCTTCAACTTAGGGTGCGAAAATGCAGAGTTTGGTTTCCTGATCTTGTGTTACATATGCTGGATTTCTTCATAGGCATCCACATTTAATTTATCAACATTAGGAATATATTTACTTATTTATTTTTTAGAGACAGGGTCTGGCTCTGTCACCCTGGCTGGAGTTCTAAGGCATGATCTTGGTTCACTGTAAGCACTGCCTTGTGGGTTGAAGCAAATATCCTCCTTCAGCCTCTGAAGTAGCTGTGATTACAGGCATACACCTTCAAGCCTGGCTAAATTTTGTATTTTTACTAGAGATAGGGTTTCATGATGTTTGCCAGGCTTGGTCCCAATTCTAACCCCAGGATATCTGCACACCTCGGCCTCGCAGAGTGCTGGGATTACAGCTGTGAGCCACTGTGCTTGGTCTGGAATTCATTCTGATACATATTTCTCTAACTTTTTCACCACTTTTTACTTTGGTTATTGTGAAACAATTATTCATATAGTTACTATAGCAGAAACTTATCACATTCATACACTATAACAGTTTCCACTGACCTGTCCCTGCTCTCACTAATTTAATAATAAATGCTGCTATATCCAGTGCATGAATTGCATTGTAGGACCAGAAGGTGGTGACCCCCTTAGACCCAGCTTTCACAATCTTGTGTGTGTCTATTATTTATCAACCTGTTGATCTGCCTGGGAACACAGAAAGAGTCCCATTGCATTGTGTGCTGTTGGCTAGATCCTGCAATGTCTGGTGCCCAGCCTGGCCTTCTTTGTTCTTCGTCTCAGTGCACTCGGGGTGCAGGTTCATGACGACTAGTCTTCATTCTTCATGGTAAGGTCTCTGGGTACACGTTTTCCAACTCTACCCACTTTTTGCATTTGTTGGCCGGTATTATTTCAGGGTTACTATGGGACAGTCACAGTCTAAACACCAAGCTTATCTGTCTTTTATTAAACTTCTTCGGAAACATGGTGGAATCAAGGTCGATTCCAATAACCTTATTATCTTATTTCAGACTATTGAAAACCATTGTCCTTTGTTCCCTGACAAAAGTTCTATGGACCTGTAAGCTGGTGAAAGGGCTGGCCCCACTCTCTGACAACTCATGAAAGGTGATCCTCTTCAACTGCCACAAGTTAACATGGATGGTGAGCTGCAGCCTTTACCTCTGGTACCTAGCCACCTACTAGTCCTCCTTCTAATCATGAAGAGGAATTCAATCTCTCCTTGTTTTCTCCACAACAGGGGGAATGTGGTGATGATCCCCTCTCTCTGCCTCCTATCTCAGAACCTGTATATGTTACCTCTTCCTCTGCTAAGCCAATGACCTCTCTGCCAGAGGAGGATGTGTGGCATTCATCAGAATGGTCCATTTCTCATTCCTCTCATCCTTTTGGACCTCTCTCCTCTTCTAAGCCCACTGTTTCTTTTGATGCTCCAGGACCCCTTCTTTCAGAGGCTTGGAATCCTGCTTCCCCCTGTCAGCATCTCAGCACCCTCACTCTCCTTCTCCTCCCCTGCCCCTACTCAATGGATGTGTGAGTCACCTGCTTGGGTAGAGCAGTTGCTGCTTTTCAAACACAAATTGGAGGCTTTCATTGAAATTGTTAATGACTTACTACACACAGACACTATTCAGTTCTCCTTGTCTCCATAGATTTCACCTGTGTTTGTTAAATGAAAAAAGTCAGAAAAATGGAGGATTGGAACAGACTTAAGAGCTGTTAATTCAGTTATTAAACCTATGGGGTGTTACAAGCCACTATGCCCTCCCCCTCCATGATTTCTAAGGAATGGTCTTTATAATCATTGACTTAAAATCTTTTTTTTCATATTCCTTCAGACAAGCAAGAGTGTGAAAAATTTTCTTTCACTATACCTTCCTTTAACAATTCAGCTCCACAGCTAGATATCAATGGAAAGTTTCACCTCAAGGATGATTAACAGTCCTACTGTTTGTCAGTTATTGTCAGTACTGTGTTACATCGGACAGACTTTTAAAAATAATCACGTTCTTACTTATATAGATGACATACTGATTGCTGCTCCTAGTAAAGATGAATAAATTCAATGTTATATCCCTTCAAAATTAGCTGTTGCCAACGCAGAACCCACATTGCTCCTGATAAAATTCACAAGCCACTCCTTTCTTTACTTAGGAATGCAGCTGAAGCTTGCTCCATTAAGTCCCAAAGCCTAATTTCTACTGACAATTGAGGCACCTTAAATGATTTTCAAAATTACTAGGTGACATCCATTATCTCAGACCAAACCTAGAATTCCCTATTTATGCATTATCTCATCTATTTGCTACATTATCAGGAGATAAAATTTGAACTGTTCTCGCTCTCTATCTGAATCAACAAAGAAAGAGTTGTCTTTTGTATAACAAAGAGTTAGAGGTCCAAGTTTCTCATATTGACCAAACTTTGCCTTTAAAATTTTTAGTTTTTCCTTCCATCCTCTCTCTATGGGGCTTATAGTACAAAATGATTCTCTAATCGAATGGATATTACTTCCTAATTCAGCCTTTAAAACTCCTTCAATATATCTTGATCAAATGGCCACTTTAATTGGGTTGGGACATCAATGTATCATTAAAATTTCTGGCTTTGATGCAAACATGATTGTGGTCACTTTGTCAAAAGAAGAAGAAAGAAAAGTTAAAATTGTCTTTTCTTCAAGTTTATGCTGGCAGACGAGTCTCCCTGACTTCACTGGCACTATTGATGATCATTGCCTGAGTCAAAATTCTTCCAATTTCTGTGAAATGCTTCCTGATTTCTACAAAACTTACTCATCCATCACCACCAGAGGCAACCATTACCACTTTTACTGATGGATCCAGTAATGGAAATGCAGGGTATATGGGACCAAAAGATAAAATAATTTCTACTCCATACACTTCTGCTCAAAAATCCGTGTTGTTTGCTGTTTTCCCTGCATTACAAGATTTTGGTCAGCCTCTTTACATTGTCTCTGACTCAACTTATGTAGTCCATGCCACTAAGGCCACAGAAACAGCTACCATCACAATATTGGTGACACTAATCTGTTTTCCTTGTTCTCTTTGTTACAAAATACTGTCAGGAACCAAAGCCACCCTTTTTTCATTACTCCCATTCCTTCTCATACTAATTTGCCTGGATCTTTATCTAGTGGTAATCATACAGTTGATAGGCTAGTTTATCTAGCCATTACAGATGCAGAACAATGTTACCAACCCACTCATACTAATGTCTGGGGTCTTAAACATAAATATTCTCTAAACTGGAAACAAGCTAAACAAATTGTACAACACTGTTCTCAATGGCAGGTTCTTGTCATACTCACACAGTCTCCTGGAGTTATTCCCCTGAGGCCTTTCTCCTAATTTTATCTGGAAAATGGATGTTACTCATATTTTTCCTTTGGAAAATTAGCTTATACGTGTGTCAAAAGTGACAGCTTTCCCAATTTTATCTGGGCTACCTGTCAAACTTCTAATGTGAGAATGCCACTTCTAATGTGAGAAAGAAGTAACAGAACTTTAAAATTACAATTAGTTAAACAAAAAGAGAGGTATAAGGAGTTGTCTACCCATCACAAACAACTAAATTTGAATTTGTTCCTGTTAAATTTTCTTGATATTCCTAAAACTGGCTCTGCTATTGCTGCCAGAAACATTTCTCTGGTAACTGTCCCATGGTAAATCAAGGAAGGGAAGTATGGTGGAAAAATGTTCACTCTAATAGATGGTCAAAAGTTTTGGTTTTAATGTGGGGAAGAGGATATGCTTGTGTTTCCCCGGTGAACATCAATCTCTATTTGGATTCCTACTAGACACCTGAAATTGTGTCCTGAAGATGCATGCAAAACAAGACAGATAAATTTCCTGAGGAATGCCACAGAAAACAACTAACACATGCAACCATCAAAGTGGAAACAAAAGAAAAACAAGAACAAAAACAAAACAACACATGCTAACTCCTTTACAATAGACAATCCAGTCAATCATCCTGAACAACTTGTCTCCAGCTACCCAGGTCCAGCTCAACCTCTGTCTCCTCCTGATGACACTGATCCTTCTACCCTCTGTCACTCCACAGATTATTAAAAATTATACATATTGAGCCTATACTCCTTTTCCTTATCTTACTAGAGCCATGACCTGGATGGATGCTCCTTTCGAGGTCTATGTTAATGATACTATTTGGATACCTGGTTCTGTAGATGATCGTTGTACTGCCCAATCTTTCAGAAGGAACTCCTTTCAGTATCACTTTTAGGTTTTAGGTATCCACCCTTGTGCTAGGAGCAACTAACAAATGCCTCTCATTAGATAGTCAAAAGTGGGCACTCACACTACCATCTGGTCATTCTGTCCCTCCTTTAGGATTCTTGGTATCAGGGCCCTCATTAAAACCCCTAAGGCAGATCAAAATAGAAATCGCTGATTATATTCATTCATCCCAATATAAGCATTTGTACCTCGTGTCCTTTCAACGTGTCTCCAAATGCTGGCAAATTAATATGGAAGGATTAGCGTTCATTCAAAAGGAACTGCGTTATTTCATTCTCCTCAATACACCATTGTTTATTGGGCTCTAAAGGTCATATTACTAATGATTGCTCTCAAGGTCACAGAGATTGTCACATTTTCTCATAATATTACTTACCAAGAAAGTAGTGACAACACACCTTTGTTATATCATAGATTTAACTCCTTTTTTCCTTTTAAGTGGAAAGGGCAGGGGTTGCACCTCCGAAGTCAAGGCTTGTGGTCCCCCACTTGGGCCCTGAACATTCAGACTTATGGAGTTAACCATAGCTGTGACTGGTATGAGAGTTTCAGATGGAGAAAGTGTTAAAATAAATTCACTTGTCACCTCAAACACACACAAAAAAAACAGACTGATTTACAGTACTATTTCCACACACCAAAAATATCATCGGCAATCATCAAAATGTCATTCAAAGATGGGATAGTAAAGGTGATGAGGAATTATACTCCTCCATTGCTAATGTCCCCACCCCTCTCGACAAGCTGTTACCCACCTTCACAAAAAAGAGTAGGATCCTAAAACATATTTACTACGAGGTCCAACAAAACTGTAGCACTTAAAACTTGTGTTAAACCACCATATATGCTACTAGTATGAAAGATGCATATTAGTTCAAAAACAAACATAATAATTGTTACCTTTTATAGTTGATAGTCATCCTTTAATCAATATTACAGTGTTCTAATAGAGCCAGAGAAGAGAAGGTATTTGGCTCCCCGTAGTCTTACATAGTCCTTGGGAATCTTCCCCTTCTATCCGTGTTGTTAATAATATCCTACAAAGAATTCTTAAAAGGGTAAGTGATTTATTTTCCTTTGATTTCTGTAATAATGGGCTTCATTGCTGTTACTGTGCCTGCTGTTACTGCAAATGCGGCTACTGCTGGAGTTGAATTACGTCAATCTATTCAAACTGTTCATGTTGTTGATAAACGGCAAAAAAGTTCCACTTCGATGGGGAATTTTCAGTCAGATGTTGATCAGAAATTGGTCCACGAAGTTAATGACCTAAGACAAACTGTTACACGGATGGGAAATAGAATTATGGGTCTAGAACATAGATTACAAACGCAATATGTTTGGAATACTTCTAATTTTTGTATACTTCCGTTCCAATACAGTGAGTGTGTTCACAATAGGGAATCAGTGAAACGCCATTTTCAAGGAAGTGAAGATAATTTATATTTAGACATAAGCAAGCTAAAAGAACAGATACTTGAGGTGTCTCAGGCACACTTAACTGCTTCACCTGTTGCTGAAGTTTTAGATGGTATTTCTGAGGGGTTATCTAATCTCAACCATATTCAATGTGTAAGATGCTTGGGAGGATCCACTATCATTAATTTTGTTCTGTGTAAAATTTATGCTATTGGTTTTTGTTCATCTGTAAAATTGGAAAACATATTCTTCAATCAATCGTGATCAATGCCAAGCTATAGTTGCTATGGTTCATTTAAATCAGAGAAAAGGGAGATGGAGGAAGACCCCATGAAACTATTGCAATGGAATAAAAGATGACAGGCTCTGATTTGTAAATACAAATTGCACGAGGATTGTGTAAAGAGAATACCAGGTTGGGTTACCACAATGAGCCAACAGTGCATGACGTGCTTCTTCCTGCAGAGACCTATGAACAGACATGCAGCAGGGACGTTTACATTACTGATTCCTCTCCCAGAAAAGCAGACGTTCATAGCTCTGGCAATGGAATGCGGCCCTTGTGGACAGCCTACAAATGGATACATGAGGGGCTCTGGTTCACATGGATAAGACAGGGCTATAAATGCCCTCCGCTTGCCATGGCTAGATATAACCTAAGTGTAGAAGACATAGGTAATACTCAGCCTTCTCCCAACTCAGTTCCACAGCTTTCAAGGAGATTCTCCGGTTTTATCACCCATTTGCAGAAACAGCTCAAAAGGTATGTGAGATTCTCATCCCTGTAAAGTGACTGTTCAGAATGCTTACAAAATGAAAATGCTAATACAGAATGTCAGGCAGCAATTAGACCTATTAAGGAAGAGTCGGATCAAAAGGCATGGGCTATGGAAAGACTGTGGTTTCTAATAATTTAAGGCAGCATTAGAAATTGCTGATGTACACACTGTATTTTAAATTCTTGTCTCTGTATACTGTACTTCTGCATACTGACGTTATGTTAGGAATTACTTCATTCCCATGTCCATCTCACCTCATAATCAAATGATCCTAAATCCCTCACTACCTACCCTGCCCTCACTAAACTTAATAATAAATGCTGGCATCCAGTGCATTGGCAGCATCACAGGATCAGAAGGTGGTGATACCCCGGACCCAGCTTTCACTATCTTTTGTCTGTCCATTATTTCTTGATCTGCTGATCCACCTGGGAACAAAGAAAGATCCCCATTGCCTCGTGGACTGCTGGCCAGATCCTGCAATACATCTGTTCATTGTGGCAAAGGAATGCTGTGAGCCAGTCCAAATACAAATTATGGTGCAGACACAATCTAGGCATCTATTCGCCAGGCAGGAGTAATAGGGGATTTGGATACTTGACAGTTTCTGCTAATTATTTTGCCAGCTGAAGAGCCTGGAGAACATGCTCAAGCACGCTAGGAGCCATTTCTTATTAAAAAGTTAAAAGACTTAAAGCAAGCAGTTTCACAATATGGGACAAATTTTCCTTATGTTCATTCCTTGTTACAACTTGTGCTTTATAACTGCCATTTAGTATCTATGGATTGGGAGTTATTAGTCTGATAACTCCTCTGTTCCCCTCTGCATTTCTCCAATTAAAAACCTGGTGGATGGATGAATTAACAAATCGGCACACGAAATGCTCAAGCCCAACCTGCCATTAATATCACATCTGATCAATTGCTTGGAATCAGACAGGTATTGGGCACTGTAAATCAACAGATGGTAATGGGTGATGTGGCTGTTGATCAGCTCGGAATTTTATGCCTAAGAGCCCGGGAAACAACTCACTATCCTGGTGCTACATAATCTTCTTTTAACTCAGTTCCACAGGATCCAAGGGAGACTTATCCAGATTTGATTGCTGCTTTGCAAGACGTGGCCCAAAAGGCTATTTGGGATTCTCATGCCAGGAAACTGATTGTTCAGCTGCTTGCTTATGAAAATACTACTACAAAATGTCAGGCAGCAATCAGACCTATTAAGGGAGAGTCAGATCAAAGTTACCCTTACTGGGCCTGCATTCCATTCCCACCACTGATTAGGCCTGTTACATAATTAGAACCCCTGGTGGGGGTTTATATTAATGATAGGATCTGGATGCCTGGACCAACAGATAACAAGGTCCACTCATCCAGAGGAGGCAGTAACATTAATGAATGTTTCCATTGGTTATCACTTTCCTCCCATTGGCCTGGGGCTGCCGGCAGGATGATTACATTACAAAAACAAAGTTGGATGGTTTATGTCCCTACTCATAATGGATAACAAGCCTCTATTCATGCAATCCGTGGAGGAACATTTTAAACTTTCAACACTATTAAATACCTGGAGCACAGCTGTGTTATGACACATTTTTAAAGTAATAAATTTCAACCTAATAGAAGCCCTGCCCTACGCAGGTCATTAAATATCTGAAAAGCTAGACGTGCTAAACTGGAAAGATCGTATTGCAAACAGCACTGCTGTACTGGAAAGAATTCCTATAAAATCATCATTGATTGGATGCCTAGGGGACACTTTGCAGTGAATTGTACTGGACAGCAAGAAGACTGTGGAGGGACTCCAGATAGTGCACCAAAATTACATAGAAGAATTGAAACAAATTATCGTATTAAGTGGGAAGAGAATGGTATGTCTCCTCCAAGCCCAAAAATGATTAATCCAATTATAAGACCAACATCCAGAATTGTGGAAGTTAATTATGCTCAAATCCAATTTGGATTTAGAAAGGAGAATATAAAAGGAGACCCACAGTGAAACACTTTTATTTGTTGTACCATGTCTTATAATCAGTTGGTCCCATCGCAGAGTTGTGTTAAACCTCCTTTTATGTTGGAAGTGGGGAAAACTAATATCCTACCTGGCTGTCACACCATAACATGCCTTAACAGTCATCTTTTTACCTTCATTAGATAAAGATAATAACATTTTTACTGGTTAGGACCTGAGAAGGAGTTTGGATACTCGTTTCCCTCAATAGACCTCAGGAGGCTTATCGCTCCATAAATTTTATCACTGAAGTACTAAAGGAATACTTAATAGATCAAGAGACTCATATTTACTTTAATAGATGTGGTTATGGGTCTTATAGCTGTCACAGCTCCTGCTGCTGCTGCTGGTGTTGCTTTGCACTCTGCTATTCAAATTGGTCTTTGTGGAGAGTTTGCAGAAAATTCTTGTAAATTTGGAACTCCCAAAGCCAAATAGAACAAAAAATTGGGAAATCCCAATTAATGACCTCCGTCAGACACTAATTTGGATGGACAGTTTGGAGGGGTAGGAGCTTGGAGCACAGAATTCAAATGCAATGTGATTGGAATACTTCTGATTTTTGTATTACTCCTAGCACTGACAGACCTACTGCATATCATTGGGAGATGATTAGACCTCATCTACAAGCAAAACAAGATAATTTAACACTAGATATTGCTAAACGAACAAAAAAATATACAAGTTTTGTGGACATCTCAGGCTTATCCCATTCTGTTGTCTGTAGCCGATATTCTTGCTGGAACTACTGATGGCCGTTCTAATACCATTCCTTTAAAGTTTACTAAAACCAAAGGTGTATCAAAAATTGCAAATTTTATTTAGTTCATGTTTGTTTATGCTCTTGGTTTTAAGTTGACAGATGAAGATGGCTCCTTGAGATAGTACCCAGACACCATGGACAAGCCTTAATATTAACGGCGTTTATTAACATATATATATAATGTTAATATATAGGTTATATATAATAATTGTGTGTATACGTATATATGACATAATGTTTATTGCCTTTATATATTTATGCTCTGAGAGCATAAACACTCAGTGTCATTCCACAGGTTGTTGATGGAAATAACACTGCCTTGAAGCAGTGGAATACGGTCAAATATCTTGGCTCCTCCTGAAACACACTCCACCTTTACAGTCCCAGTAAGTTCAAGATCATAGTAGTTTAGAGACACGCCTTTGCTCAAGGAAATTCACAGAAACCGCCACGCTATCAATCTTATTGAATGACTCATGAGTTGTCCTTCACTGATTAGTCCTTTCCCTCATCGCTTCCTAGCCCTCCTATCTGTCCAACGTTAAAAGAGCTTATACAGCAAGGAATTGGGTGGAGCCAAGAACTCTGGGCCCTGAGAAAGCCTCCCACCCTCCGTTTCTCTAGACCCATCTTTTAAACAATTATTCTGTGTCTTTCTTACTCCTTTGATCCCATGGACTCAGGATACCCTCTGGGTGGTGTGGGGCTGGTTTTTCCAACAGTCTTCTGAAGTCTTAATCTTAGGCATAGAAAATAAAAAGAATCTAGGAATTTTAAATTTTAATAAAGAATGGAATACTTTACTATTGTGCACATTATTTTTATTTCTGTTGACATTTGTTCATGTCTTTGGGTGAGTCCCACAAATACAGTGAGTGAGATAAAACTGAAGATGAATGTAATATATTTGGGCGAGAATTAATGTTGATTCTAGATGTGCAGAGTGTTTGTTACTCTTCTTATAGTACAATAGATATTGTGTGTGTGTGTGATCAATTTGCAGTTATAGTTTTGAAACGTGTTGAGATTGCAAAAATTAAAGTGAAATCAAAAGAAAGTATGAGAGAAATTAGCTGTGTTCTGGAAATGTTTTGAGAAGGCTTGTCAATCAGAGTCTGAAGCCCACCGTTTTGGAAAAGCATATACTTGAGACACTTCAAAACCACCAAGTGTCATTTACAAATATTTTGCTGTGTAACAATTTCCTGCAGCTATTGATAGGTTGGCTCATGTCCCAGGGAAAGAGATGATATAATTGAGGTAACAAGGCCTCAGAAGAGCAATAGGAACTGGGGTCAAGGGTACAAAGTAAAGAAGGTGGGCCTTGAAATGTATACACAGATTCACTTCCTGTGGGAAAAGTGCACAAAGAAGAATGTCAGGTGAACAGTCAAGAGGGATTATAGAAACACACCTAAATAAGCTCCACCTTATATGGCAATCAGTGTTGCTTTGCACTGATCACCTATATTGAGGCCAGCTGTAGTTGAGGGCCTGAAATAAAGTGAGACCAAACCATGTGCTGGTAAGTGAGTTTGTTTTTTATTTTTATGTTTTGGTAGTTCTCAGGATGTAGTGTGAGCATCTGTCTTTTGTGCACCTTTCCATTAGGGTGGAAAGATGGAGATATTTAAGGACTGGAGCTTTGGATAGCCTACCATATTAGATGTGAGAATAGCAGCCTATTTAACTGAAGACTCTGGGCTTATCTTGCAGACTGAGGGCAAGCAGAGGAGAGGGTAAGTGGCTGCTATCCCAGGGGGAATAGCAGTTGAATAGCAGTCTTAGGGATCAAGGACTAGATCCGGAGAATGTGGCAGGTGGAATTATAAGGATTGTCCAAAAGTACAGAATTGCGCGATTATGTTTCAGGTGGAGACTGGAAACCAAATGCACTGTGCCAGCTTGGCTGGGGCCATGGAAATGAGCCAAGTTCAAGGTCTATAGGGTAAAGGAGGTACCAGGGCTGCAAAGGTCATTCATGTGTCCATTTGATCTGGTCATCCAGGAAGTAACTGGACAAGAGAAAGTCAGGATGAAGAGTGGCTGGGAGTCTATATTGGCAAGTGGGATTGAGTCTATTTTATTTTTAAAGAAATAATATTCTGTTTCTAAGGGTATGTCTTGGGCCACACTGAATTTACAGCTGTCTTTTTGGCCTACACTGATAACTGCTGCTGCCAGATGGTAAAAGTAGCAAGACTTCACCCTAGCATCCAGTCTTGCTTGGGGCTTCTCAATGAGACTTAGCTGTTTAATGCTAAGGTCACACCCTCTATCATTTAGTATAGGGTTCCTGGGAATTGGGCTTGCTCAAGTTATAAAAATGAATAAGGGAAGCACAGATCTTTGAGATGTTTGGATTGTGTTTAGACTAATAATTTCATCTTCAGGATAGGTGACTGACTGGACTCCGGTTTATTTAACTGTGAGTAACTGATGTCAATCCATTTATCATCCTGAAAAAACCACACTTTCTTTCAAGCCACAGCTGGACTGTCACCCTGATAATATCTTCCCTCACTCCACTAGCGAATCATATGGGTCTCTTTCCTGCACATGATCTTTATTTACCTCAGTCACGAAATTATCATACCTTATTGTGATTATCTCTCCCTGAATAAATTGTGAAGTCTTACGAGGTGGGGACTATATCTGTCTACATTTGTATCTCTATTTCCCAGTATGCTGCTTGGTATATGTTAGGTAGTTAGTAAATGCTTTCTCTGTGAAAATATAAGTGGAAGGATGGCTTATTCATTTAGAAGTTCATATGAGCCCATAACTGTCAGTCGGAATGACCCACAGAGAAACATATTGAAACACAGTGAAAAAAGTTTTTCTACATCTCTACAAAGGATTTTAAAAATTAGGAAGATATGGCAGCTCACACCAGTAACCTTAGCGATCTAGAGGTTTAGAAGGGTGGATCACTTCAGGCTTATAATTTGAGGCAAGCCTGAACAACATAGAAAACTGTCTCTAAAACAAAATTAAAATAATTAAAGAAATTGAATAATTTTCTGAGGTATTCTGTGCATCATTGCTGACTGCAACATTCGACAGCACAACCAGTAAACTGTGGGATTGTATTCTTTTAGAGTTTCCTTGCTGAATGTGCATGTTGTTCAATGGTTCCTCTTGAAGAGCTTACCAACTTCTAGTTAACAGGAACAGATGTGGTGACTTATGCCTCTAGTCACAGCACTTTGAGAAGCCGAGGTGGGCATAGCATCTGAACCCAGAGGTTGAAGAGCAGTCAGGGCAGCATGACAAAGCCCGTCTCTACAGAAAAATACAAAAGAATTAGCGAGTCGGTGGTGTGCTTATGGTCCCAGCTAACTGGGAGATTGATGTAGGAGGATCCCTTGAGCCTGGGAGGCAGAGGTTGCAGTGAGTCGATACCACACCAGTGCGCTACAGCCTAGGCAATAGGGCAGGACCCTGTCAATTTCTTTTTTTTTTTTAAATAAAGGATTGCTAGCTGTTTAAGGACTAACTAGTACTAACTGGTATATATTACATGAGGGATGTTAGGAAGATGTTGAAATACAGTTTAATAGTAACTAAGAGAGCCCGTTTTTATGCAGCTATAATATGTTGACTAAGTTTGAAACTTTGTTTTCCAACAAGTTGAAAATATTCAAGCCTGGATTGTTTTTTTTTTTATTTATTTTTTTGTATTATTTTTAGATGGAGTCTCTCTCTGTCACTGAGGCTGGAGTATAATAGTAATTATCAGCTCACCACAACCTTTGCCTCTCAAGTTCAGGTGATTCTCGTTCATGAGCCTCCCGAATAGCAGAAACTACAGGTGCCTGCCATGTTGCCAGGCTAATGTTTACATTCTGTTAGTGATGTGGTTTTACAGTGTTAAACAGGTTGGGCTCAACTTTCTGACACATGGTGATCTGACCATGTTGGCCTCCCAAAGTATTAAGATTATGGTTGTGAGCCATAGTAACTAGCAAGTTGTACCTTCTTGAAGATGAAATTGTTGATTTGTGGAATTTAGGAAACAGTATATTCATTTACACCAGTTTGGCTTTCATCAGTTTTCTTGCTAAAATTGATGATTTTCAGTGTAGACTTAAATGAAAGAAATTTATGGATAAAGGCAACTTTAAGTAAAACCATGGTTTTTATAAGAGGAAGAGAAACATTGCTAAAGCAGAAGGTTGAATCTTATGAATGGTAAGTATGCATGTTTATTTTCAAAATTCTTCCGAAATTTTTTTTTTTTCTTTTCATTTTGCAATTACCAGGCCTTAAGCTCCCTCACCAACCTAGTAAGAGTGTGTGTGTGAGGAGAAAATACATTATTTCAGAGATTGAGGAACATTCTTTTCTTATTTATTTATATGCTGTTACAGAGATGAGATTTTGCATCTTACACGGAGTAAGTGAGCAATCTAGATTTTATTTTGCTGGATACATTTCTCAGGCTGGGAAGGAAACATTCTGGGCCAGATTCTTGTTGGTTGCTAGGAGACCAAAGTCCTCTTGTGATATCTTTGCTACTCAGTTTGGGAACCATGGTGATGGTGTAGATTACTTTATCTGCCTAGAACTCCTGATAGCATTTGAAGCTGCAGTCCCAAAACCATGCAGGTTGGAACAGCGGCTAAAGAAATATTTATTTGAGATGCAACACGGTTCTTCAGAAACTCAAGATTTTTCTCCCAAAGATGAATTAACTGTTTCAGAAGCCTCCACTAGGTCTCCATTGTGTGAGCACACATTCCTGGGACTCAGACTTAAAGTCAACGATTGAAGAAAATGCTTTTCAGGTTTTGTCACAAGGTTCTTCTTCAAAAGACCATGTTACACACTTTGTGTCTCTGAGCCAGATAAAGATAATGATTTCTTTTCCTGACCTTTCTCGAAACTTTGGAAAATAGTTGAAAGTGACCAATTCAAGTCTATTTCATGGGATGAGAATGGAACTTGCATAGTGATCTATGAAGAACACTTCAAGAAAGAAATTTTGGAAAGAAAGAATCCTTGCAGAATATTTCAAACTGACAGTATCAAAGTTTTGTTCGACAGCTCAACCTTTATGGATTTAGTAAAATTCAGACCGAATTTTCAAAGATCTGCCTTTCTACCCACCTTTCTGGCCAAGAGAAAGAATCCTGTGTCTTAAGCAAGGTACTTAACATATTTTAGTTACCAACTTACATAGAGTATATAAGTAATTTTACTTTGTACATCAGTAAATATGTTAATACATGCAGTATGACAAGATTTTGAAAATTATGGACAATATTAAGGTAAAAATTATTTAATATTTTGAAATTATTGAGTCTAACTTGAGCATTTAACTTTCAGGCTTTGAAGAAATGTTGGTAACAATTTTGAATATTACCACTGAACTCCAAATAAATGTACCAAAGCCACTTAACAAAATGTTGCTATTAATATGTAACAAGTGTTCCTTGAGGGCTTAACAACTTGAGTGCTTTTTCCAAAAGCACGTTTGTAAAATATAAACAATATTCATGAATTATTTGATGACATTAAGTTTGTGTGATGAAGCAGAAATCTGAAATTTATTGTGTTATATTTGTTATTGTCACTTGTCCCTTGGTTTAAAGTGGTACTGAATTACATTTTTTTGTTTGTTTTAGTTACGTGCTATTATAATCCAAATTTCAAACGTGGCTGTCCCCAACTTTTAGTTAGAGTGAAAAGAAGAATTAATGTTAAAATGCTTCCTTACACCCACTTTATTCCATGAAGATTTCAACCAGAGGCATTTTAGAAGGGCTAACAGGAGAAGCATAATCCTGCCTTAGCTGCTGAAGTTAGTGAAGAAGTTTATTTTCAACCTCTACAAATTTGAAGATGTCTCTAACAAGGGAATCTTCTGTCGGAAAGATAATTGGTAGTTCATCTGACCCAATTACAAGTGGTTTCCTCCTCTGTCACGTTCAACCTCAATTGGACCATCAGAACAAAGTGCAACAGATCAACGTGCCATTTTAAATCAGTTGAGCACTATTCATAGCACTCTCACAGCACATACATGCAAGCACGGGCCGCATTGTGAATTTTATTACAACCACAACTTCTCAATACCACATAATATCTCCCTTTCAAAACAGTTTTTTGCGGCTGAGGGTAGAATCACCTGCTGTTCCAACGAGATATCCTGTAGTATCAGTCAATCAGGCTCCACATCCGAACCTGCTACCAGCAGGCCACCGGTGGTTGCAAATGTCTACGATAGCTGATATATCATCTAGCACTCTTTCCAGGCCAGCTACTCAACCATCACCACTGGACAAATATCACACTAGTTACAACTGATCTTCCGTTACAACTGCACCAAATTATGTGTGACAACGGAGACTAACATTTACGTTAACGAAATAAATAAATAAATAAAGATTTCTGCAGTTACCTTATTGAACAATAAAATTGTATGTTTACTTTTATGTTTGCTTTTTTATTTATGAAGGTACAGTTAAGAGTAAAATGGTGTTTTGTTTCAGTGGCAGGATATTGTACTACTTCTTACAAATAAATATATGGATCATTTGAAAGGAAATTTTTCATGTGTCTTTGTAAGTTCCCTAATTTAGTTCTCTGAAGAGGAAGAAACAATAGTCTTTGGGTTCATTTGCTGTTGAAACAACACAATACCACTCCTGGGTGATTTGTCAAAAGACTTATTTTGCTTATGATTCTGGAGGCAGGGAAGTCCAAGGGCTGCATCTGATGAGACTTCTTTGTATGTTACAACATGGCAGGATGGCCCCATACGATGAAGGACATGCAATGAACAGAAATTCGGTAAAACTCATCCTTTGACCCAAAGCCCACCACACAACACCTAACTTATTCTCCATATAATATATCGTCATGAGGTTGCACCTATATGGCTAAGCATCTCTTAAAAAGTCCGACCTGTCAACACTATCGCAATAGACACAGAATTTCACGTGAAAATTGGGAGGACATACCAAACAATGACAGAGGCAAGGAAGAGAAGTAACTGGAGTTAGGAAAAAGAGTAAGTGACTTCTCAATTAATCTGGCATAAATAAAATAGGGCAAGAATTTGGATGGCACAAAGGAATAAATGCTCACAGAAACACACAAAGACACATACAGACAGTCTGAAAATTTAGAAAGGTTAACACAAGCTATATACTTCAGTATTTTCTCAATTACATTGCACCAGTTATTTAAGTTGAATTTTAGTTGGCAAAGATTTTCTTCATTGCAGTTCATACCTAGTGAGTTCAGTGATCAGTCACAATTGTTGTGTGATCACTCAAACAATAAATCTTATATCACATTATGCTCTCGGATTGCATCATTGTCAGTACATGGTGGAATTTCAGAGCTGCCAGGAACATTAACCTTTTGATCTTACATCACAGCATTCCAACATGTTTGTTTCTTTGATTGCCTCCTGTTATAGTCCACCTTTCATGTTTTCTAACGCACAATTTCCTCCTCCTCCTCCTCCTCCACTTCCTCCTCTTCCTCCTCTTCCTCCTCCTCCTCCTTCTTCTTCTTTTTTTCTTCTTCGTCTTCTTCTTCTTCTCTTCTTCTTTGTCTTTTTCTTTTTCTTCTTCTTCTTCTTTTACTTCCTTTTTCTTCTTCTTCCTTCTTCTTCTTCTTCTTCTTCTTCTTCTTCTTCTTCTTCTTCCTTCTTTCCTCTCCTTCTCTCTTCTCCTTCTTCTCCTCTCTCCTCCTCCTCCCTCCTCCTCCTCCTCCTCCTCCTCCTCCTCCTCCTCCTCCTCCTCCTCCTCCTCCCTCCTTCTTCTTCTTCTTCCTTTCTTCTTCTTCTTCTTCTTCTTCTTCTTCTTCTTCTTCTTCTTCTTCTTCTTCTTCTTCTTCTCTTTCTTCTTCTTCTTCTTCTCTGAAAAAGCCATGTTACCCTGACTAAAGAGCAGTGACATTTTCAGTTCACTGCAACCTCAATCTCAGCGTGCAAGAATTTTAAGCCTCAGCCTTTTCAGTAGGTAAAATTACATATCCCACCATTCTGGACTAATTTTTATATTTTTAGTAGAAATGGGGTTTCACCTGTTGTTGGGCAGGATGGGCTACTCCTGGCCTTATGTGATCCACCTACTTGGCCAACAAGCATGCTGGGATTACCAGCTTGAACCATCAAACCCACCTCTAATTTTCGTCATGTTGTTTGATGCTGTATGCAAATCAGATTTAATTGCTTTTGTCAGGATTTAATATCTTTTAGATTCTGGGTCTATATCCTCAATATGGCTGAACAAATCCCTTCAGATCTCATATTTGTTTTCCTTCCATCTTCATGTATTTCTGTTTCACCACAGTCACACATTCAGACAGCTCCACTTTCAGACATGACCTTATCTATCTGGTAACTTTGGTCCTATCATTTCTTGGAGATAAAACCTCCTCCCTATTTGCCTGTTTAAGATCCCTACAGCACAGACATCACTCCATCCAGGAGGTATTTCTTACCTATCACATTAGTTTTTCTTGTCTGTCTTGGATACCCAGCACTCATGTAACAAAGTAGCTGATATATATATATATATATATATATATTTTGTGTGTGTGTGTGTGTGGGTTTTTTTCCTCAGATATATGTGTGTGTGGTGTGTGTGTGTGTGTGTGTTTTCCCGCACTTTGGGAGGCCGGGCGACTGGATCACCTGAGGTCAGGAGTTCCCGACCAGCCTGACCAAAAAGGAGAATCCTTCTCTACTAAAATACAAAATTAGACCAGTATGAGAGCATATTCCTGAAAGCCAAGCTACTGGAGGCTCAGGTGGGGGAATCCCTTCAACCCAAGAGGTGAATGAAGCTTGCAGTGAGCTGAGATAGCATAGCATTGCACTCCAGCCTGTGTAGAAGAGAGCTTCATCCCTGAAAAGAAAAAAGAGCAGAGATGAGAGAAAGAAAATAAAATAAAATAAATGATTTTAATACCTATATAGAGGTTTTATTTGTTAAGTGACAAATATTTAACAGAAGTCAAGCCCTTTTTCTAATTCACTGAAACCAAAATTAATAGTTCAAAGCAACTGCTGTAAAAGCCAGAGATTATAAGTGTAAGACAAATTTAAGGAAAATCACACTGACTACGAAGAAAAGATAACATCTCTGAGTTTGGACTCCAACAATATTAGTTTGAGATTGAACTTGATCGTTCATTGAAACAGTCAACGAGAGTAAATTTAGATATATTCGCAGGAAAGAGACCATTTCTGTGTTCGATGGGGTTGGGTTTCCTGCCTAAATAATTGCTGAAAGAAAGTGTGGTTCAGATATTTAGGTAAAATATTTAAGTCAGTACAGAAAGTCATGTCCCAGATATTAAACTAACACAGAATGAGGTTGTCAATGAAATCCATGAGAGAAAGATTTTTATCTCTACCTCTATTGGTGGACTCTTCAAGACGAGGCTAGATTTTTCATGTTACACACAAATAAAACTACCACCAAAGCAGAAACTGACATAAAATACTAGATTAAACAATTAAGTTCCTAAAAATCTGAAAGAGTAACATAAAACTGCCCCCTAAGAATCATTTAACACCCAAGGACTAAGGTTGCTTTACTACTCCACAGACAACATTAAGAAATCATTGATGGATGTTCCATGTCCTAAGGGTAGCCAAGGAAGACTTGGCTTGAGGCTCATACCCCAAGGAGAAAAAGTTGAATCAACACAAGTCTTCACCCACAAGTAGGTTTAGGTGTTCTCTCCAGGAAGGAAATGAGTCTAAAGCAAAAACAGGTGGGTAAGAGGAGAAAAACTGTTGTTTTAAATAGACAATTATACATTATTGAAAAATGAAACACATACTAAAGGAAATAAAATAATTTTTGGTTTGTTTGTTTCTTCTAGTACATTCTGCACAAGTAAAGCAAGAATAAATTCTTTCCTAGGCATAACTGTAAGTAAGTTTGCCAGGTGCAGGGGATAATGATAAAGTTGAAGCCTACATTTCAACTAAAAAATTTGGTTACCTGTTGACATACAACAAAAAGTGGTTTTCAGTATGAGCCTGTCCTATGTGATACTGAAAATATTACTAAATTGATAGAATATTGAGAGTTATATTAAAATGTTATTTGTTGATTATTTAAAAGAAAATATAACTGGTAATCCTGTATTATATCTGGTGACCTAGATGAAACAAGAGTTAGGAAAGTTGAACTCTGTGGTGGAAAGATTTCATATACATTTCAAGAAATAACAGAAGACAAAAATACATAGAAGGAAACACAGTTTATGAAATTATCTCTACACAAATACGAACCCATAAGTTATCATTTACTAAAAATATATTTTAACTCACAAGATTATGTCAATATTCAAGCCTTATCAAAGACCAAGGCAAAGACACATAAAGGCTAGTTTATTTTCCCAAAAGAGGAAAGTAAATCTCAAAATAAAGAGGCATGCAGGAAGATTTTATGTGTGTGTCATTTTGTTTGTTTCTGAACAGGGCTGGAAATACGTTTTCCTCTTTAAAAAATGTCAACTAATTGGCTCCTTCTGATTAGCTCTGAAGTGTAAAACCACAGTGATTAAGGTGAAAAGCAGGAAAGAATAGATTAAGTAAAAAATGTAAAAATACAATTAGAAAACCAGTGGTGGGTGGGCAGGTGAGAAGAACAAAATCAGATAGGAGGCAAAAGGAGAACGAAAATCTATAGTAAATAAAAAACTGAGCAGTTGTGTCTATATCGATGAAAGAGTAAGCATATTAGATGAAGCTGTTTAATCTCATACGTTAAAACATAAAGTACTCTAACATTACATTGATAAAATCTGCTTTCACCTAGGAATAATCACACTGAAATATTGAAAATAAAGATTCGGAGGAAATTAACAACCATTTGTTTTAAAACTTGGGCCACTGTTATATATAAGGCAAAGGATGTAAATTAAGAGTGCAAGAAATAAGAGGGACAACTCAGATAACTTAAAAGGCAACAGACAAAATATGAAATATCAATATATAAAAATAAAGAAAAGGGTCACAAATGTGAATACCTCAGTAGCGTTCCCTCAATATACATTGAGACAAATTTATGAATGTGTATTTATGAAGATAAGTCCCAATTGTAGTAAGAGGTGTTATAGATATTAGTCATCTAGACAGATGAATATGCAGATATTTAGTAGTTAATAGAAATCGCTTCAATGTTTGTGTAGTTACTTTTCTTCAGTTTCTGCAGTACAGAAGCGTATTTCACCAAAATAATGTAGGGTGTTCAAATACCTCACTTTCTGTCTCAAGCTGCTGGGATGTATCTCAGGAAAACTTTCCAGTGGTTACATCTTTTTCTTTAGAACAAATATTGGAGGTATTATCTTAGCAGTTTTAAAGGAACACTTTTTCAAAATGATTGTTCATGCTTTGAAATTTGTGGCATATTCACATTTATTGCTAGAGTAGTTCTGCCAAGACACTCATTGGAATGTGATGATACTCATAATAGGGACCTGTGACATACCACCACCATCAAGGGACGTGACCGCGAATTCACATATATGCCATCTGTTCTAAAATAACTGCTATCTACATAGGAAATAAAATGGAGTTGGTGTGAAGTTTCAATTCTTGAGCTGACATGTATTAACCTTTCCTCAAAGATAATGGATTTGCGACTGACTTTTCAAGTTAACTTTTCTTCCCAAGTTCAGGCCTATTAATTTCCTCAGCCAAGAAGAAAATATTTTCAAAATGCAAAAATTAGCTACAATTATGCTGACTCTTCTCTAAGGAATTTGGATTCTGACTCACTGAAAGGCTTTCCAGAAGCAATTTTAATCTACTACTAAAGGATCTGGAGTCTGACTCATTGACAAACCTCCCAAAAGTAATCTTATGATCAGTTATGGATTTCAACAACATACTCATCCAGTTTTCATTATCTTTGGGAAATAAATGCCAGATCCACCTTAAGGAGTATTATTATTATTCTTTTGATTTCTAAATTTGTAATACAACCACAGACCAAGTATCTTCCACAGAATTTTTTCAAGTATCTTACAAATTTTGTTCTAAATATTTTCTTGATTAAAGAGTTTTCACAGAAGACCAGTATCTTCCCAAATTTTGTTCCTTAAATATTTTCTTGATTAAAGGTGACCTTATTAAAAATGACCACCATTTCAACATTTTTCAGTGGTCTGGGTAAACAGTTTCTACACTTTCTAAAACCTCATTTCAAGCTGGCACAGACCACTAATCACTACTTTTATAGATTTGAAGACATTTTTAAATTTGGGGGTTACTATTTAATATTTTAACCTAAAACTTAAGTTCCTGGAATAATAAAGTTTGATGTTTGAAAAGAAATCTACCTAAAGTTAAGCCAATTTCAAAACCAGTTGGTCTTCCATTATTGTTGTGTTCCAGACATTCAGTGACTATAGGTACTGGGTATTAGTGATGGTAAACTTTGTGTTTTCGTTATGAAATAATCTATGCAACTGTTGGGTACATCAGTGTTTTAAAATCTACTAAATACAGGATTAACTGTGCATATTCATTTGGGAATTAACTTGTGATTTGCTGTTTCCTGGATTTTATAATATCTTTGTCAAATATTCAAAATTGAGGAAGAAGCACACCATTATCAGGGTACTACCTTGAACATCAAGTATCAGATAAACTTTTATTATTATTGTTAGGGGACATTTCCCTTCTGTGTAGAATGACTATCTCAGTGTTTTTCTTCATTTGCAAAACAGATTTAACTATTTTATTTTTTCCCGCAGTGCTGGTCCTCAAGTCCCTGTTCTAGAAGAGGCGGGGTCTAGCCCAATTTTACATTCCTCATTCTGGTAGCTTCAGGAATTTTCAAAGTATTATTTCGTAGTCTGATATTTTTCATATAAAGGTAATAAATTTTGCTATGTATAAATTTTCATAATCTAAAAGTGAATCAACATTTTCAATCCTTGAATCCCAGAGTTTTAGGAGGCGGCGGTGGATAAGGGTTTGGGAGGCCAGAGGTGACATGGGGTCCCGGAGGTGTGGCTTGCAGTGAGCGAGATCACAGCGCACCTACTCTGGGCAACGGCAGAATCCGTCTCAAAATAGACAGATAGATAGATAAACAAATAAATAAAACATTTTCAATCAGTGCCAGCGGTTCCTGAAATTCTAATCAAGGGTTTCCCAAACCCGTATTTGAGATAATAGTCAATACTTATGCATCTTGTTTAAAAGAATCTGTTGAGTGGAAATAGTTGTGGATGTACTCAGAGTAATGAAATAAAATTATAGCTTCATTTACCCTTTTTTACCATGTATAAATCCTATCTTTCTTTGTCCTCAGTAGCGTCACCTTTGAACAATGTCATATAAAGATTTACATTGTTATAAAATAAAACCCGTAATCACTTTTTTATTTCTGGAAAAAATGTCTTCAGAAATTTGAGAAAATATTAAAGCCACTGGTACTGCAGGACATAAAAATTACTAGCACTTCTGAGTGCTCTGTATAAAGTTATGGAATTTTCCGACTATTTTTGCAATAAATAAATCCATCTACCTGTAAGATTAACAAGGCTTAAACTTGGAGAGAGTACAACAGTAAGGCCCTCTGTAGTTGCTATTCTTCTCGATGGTACAAAAATCTATGGAAAAACTCAGGAATATACAAGCTAGTTCTGTAGTTACTCTCTAGGTGGCACAACTAAATTTCCTCAGGAATTTACCCGAACAATCTGTTGGGGCTCCTTATCTGTCACCATGATTCTAATGTGGATTCTCTCGTCTGGCGTTTCTTAGTGAAACTAGTCTTTTGTCACTATCGACATATGGCGTTCCCAAATGAGGTGCTGACTCTGGATCATCCGCTTCATTCATCCATGGAAAGAAATGAGTCTGCAGTTCAATTGGTGTGCTATTTGTCAAACTCTTAATACTTCCTGTCTAAGTAACATTTTGGGCAATTTTGAATTCTCACGAATCAACAAAGGAAACTGTAAATAAGAGATAAGATCACCAGCACTCTCTAAATTGTTAAATGTGGTGTTGGCACAAAACTGGGGTGCTCTACAGGTTTGAGTATAGTTTAATTCAGGTCTGCCTTGTAAACTTGATTTTAAGACACGAAATGAAGTCATTCTTAGGGAGGAACACTATTTTGTAAACTAACGAAATACTAAACCCATTCATGAAGTAGGATGAGCAAGTTTACAATAAAGTCTGTCCCCATATGTTCCTGCTGCTATAACACAACACATAGACTGGGTAAGTTACAAAACCAGAAATGTGTTTCTTACGGTTTTACAGGCTGGAGCCCAACCCCAAAAAGCACTGGCAGTTTCAGTGTCTGGTAAAGGCCTGGTCTCTGCTTAAGATGGCCCTTGTTGCTGTTTCCAGAGGGACAAACAGAGGGGTGTCCTCAAATGGCAAAAGGGAGCAAGGGTGCCTGGTTTAAATGAGCCCTTTTATGGGTTGTAATTTGCACTTTATTAAAAGCCACCCACCCTTTTTAATTCTATCATGCTGGACGGTTTAAATTAATGGAATTCTGGTGGGAACACACATTCAAATCACAGGTATCAAATGTTAAAGACCAGAGGCCTTATCTAACTATTCATAATGCCTAGGAAAATCTATACTTTTATGTTCGGGAGGAAAAAAAGTGCTGAAAACGACCTCTGTTTACAGGTGACAGTGCTTCACTGGAAAGGGAAAGGGAAAATAAACAACTCCAAATGTAGACCTGGGTTGATCAATGTGATAGGTTACGCTTATTTAAAATTTGGAAAAATTATGGTTGAAAAACAGTTCTTTTTAGTGTGTGAATGAGAAATTCTGTGACTGGAAAGGTGTCTAACTGACTAGATTATTGTTGGTTCATACACTATAGTACCAAATAAAATGATGGGAGTAAAACAAAATTAGATTAAACATAGATTTTATTGACAGTTTTATCTGATGACAGAGAAACTTTACAGAGGAGTAAATATTACATAACTTCTGTCATATTAAGTTAGAAGCTGGGGGAAAATGGTTACCAAAAGTATCTGGTTCTTTGTAAAAAAAACCGTTAAAATTTTAGGAAAGATCACAGTTATAATAAAAAATAAATTAAAAGTGTCGGTTTATTTGGTATTTAATGTTCTGTTTTTCCCTGGAAGTTTCTGCATTAATTACAAGTTATTGGGATAAATTTTCCCAAATTTAAAAACTCTATAAATTTTTTTCATATAACTCTTTGATTCAATAATTTTTCCGGCAGATTTCTAATCATTTCTCTTGACGACAAAATGACGATTAACGTTGTTATGGAACATGGTGTTTGGGAAACCAGGTACATTTCGACTTCATCAGTAGATTGAATATGTTCATACGACTTCTTGGGTCATCCTTCTTGACTCTGGGTTACCGGGGAATGAAAGAATTTTGAAATTGGTATCATTAATTTTAAAAAAATACTTTGCTGTAAAAACCCATTTTGGCCCCTATGAATTTTTAAAACCCTAAAAATGTGGCTTATAAAAATAAATTTAACACATAAAAATAAATCATCGGTATCGTTTAACGGGATACTTCAGACTCACAAAAAAAAAATAATGTCAAATTCCTCTTTTGTAGTAGAATCCTTTCTTATTCCCAAAATAAAACCATCCCCAAACCTTTTCACCAAATTTTCTTTCCCCCCTCTTGGAAAATACCACATCTAAATGTTTTAAAAAGACCTCATTCCGAGACAATTAAACTTTTCTTTCGGTTCTAACCCTAAATTTTTTTAATAATTTTAAAAGCAAATAAGCGAAAAAAATTTTAAGGGTTTACCTAGGACCTGAACCTTTTGCTCTGCCTTGTTCTAAATCACGTGACTAGTTAGTTTCAAAAAAAAGAAAAAGCCAAAAGTTTTTCCTCTATCTCTTTTCCCTGCCGCCCAAACCTTCTCATGAAATTAAAATATCTGAAAAAAGTTGAAATTTCTGCGGAGAAATCAACTGCCTCGTTCTAGAAAAGGGAAAAAGAAAAAGTTACTCATAAAAGGGTTTCTTGCCCGGAAAGGAATTTCAAGATAAAAAGTTTTTCAACACCTCTTTTCGAGAAAGAAAAAGGGAAAAAGAACTATTTTCTCTGGTGTTTTTCACAGGGGAATACGGGGAAAGGAACCAATGGAAGGGAAAAAAGATTTTTCATTATATCGAAAGAAAGTTTCACTTTTTTCCCTTTCCTTTCAAGATGAAGAAGGGAAATGATGAATATAAAAAAATTTTTCCCAAAAACACCCAAAGCTCTCACTTTCTGTTAAAATTTTTATTATTATTATTTGGGGATGGGTCTCACTCTGTCACCCAGGCTGGAAATTCTGTTGGGGGTAATAATGCCTTCCCCTCCTGGGTTCAAGTAATCTGTGCCTACCCCCCAAGTACCCGCTAAACACACCCCAACCCCCCACTAATTTTGTTTTTCCCAATTGCTTTTTAGCCCCGGGTTCTCATCTCTGACCTTGGTCCAAAATCTCACCCCCCAAGGGGCTGGGATTACAGACATACCCCGCCCGGTGAGTAATTGTTAAACCAGTATTAGAAACTACATTCCACGTCAAAAGAACCAGTTATTCAGTTGAATTCCCCTTTTCTTATTGGTTCCTTTCTCCCCTTTAGGTCTGTGACAATGGATTACTTTTTAGAGACAGGGTTTGGTGTATCCCCAAACTGAAGTGCAAAAGGGGGAACTTGGGTCGGAACAAATTCCTTCTGGATTCAAGCAATTATCCCTTCTGCGTCGGAGCCCGTGATTACAACCTAGATATAAACCCTGATTTTTTTATTTTTAGTACACATGGGTTTTACCATTATTCCAGTCTTTGCAATTCTGACCCCCTATTTGTCGGACTTAAAATTTCTGGGATTACAACTGGCCACACTGTTTACCAAAATTCATTTTTAAAATATTTCTCTAACTTTTTACCTTTACATTTTACTACTTCTTCTTTTTTTATTATGTAATACTTATTTGTTAATTTAAGCTGAAACTTGTTCCCCTTTTTTACACCTTAACAGTTTCTACTACTCCAAGTCTCCCTGCAGAATATTTTTTTAAAAAAAAATCAGTTCAAAAAAAAAAACATTTTTTTAAAAAAACAAAAACATTTTATATGGTACTAGAAATATATATTAATAGATACCCAAAAGTTCTTTTGGACCTAAAATACACTCTAGTCAGTTCTAAGGACAGTAAAATTTGTTTATTTAAATTTTTTTAATGCATATTTAGAAAATGTAATTGGGGGTCCCAAGAACCCTGTCATGTATTGTTGGTTCATCATATTTTCAGTGTCTTTGTGGGGAGAAACCTTCCTGTCATCTCTGTTCCCTTTTATTTTGAAAAAAAAGTACTTGGGTTTAAATTACATTACCCAAAAACATATTTTTTAAATTTAAACCTTCCATAACCCTTTTGTAATTTATCTAATAGTGTAAGAAAGGCCTTAATTTTGCTTTTTACCTGCTATTATCTTACTTATTTGAAGGATGTTTTTTAATCTCATGTTCAAAAAATATTATTATAATGTGTCATTCGGATTCTTGTAAAAATTTGTAAACTATTTCCTTAAGTATTTCCTATGCAGGGTCCATTTAAACTCAAAATCAGCGCTACTTCCAGTCTCTACAAAACACTAATAAATTTAGTTTTTATAGTCTATTTTTTTGGTTTTTTGTTTATTAAAAATGAATAAGGTAAAAAATTTTCTCTCAACAGGTTTCAATTTGATAAACCCAAAAAGTAAGTCTACATCTTTGACATTATAAAATTTTTCTTTTACTTTTCTTATAAAAAATGAAGCTAAATTTTAGGGGGGGTAAAAATTTTTTGCTTTAAATTAGTTGATTTTTCTCACTGAAACACACCTTACCTATTAAACAACATTTCACCTCCTCTGCAGGTTATTTTTTATATTTCCCTTTTTTAAAAACTTTTGTACTCAAATAAAAAACTTCAGACAGTATCAAGGGCCCCCCGGACATGCTAAAAACTTTTTTTAAAAAAAACTCACTGTTAGACATTTCAGAAAAATAAAAAAATAAATAAATAAATAAATAAAAAGAAAAACAAGACTTTTGGCCATATGTTTTGCATACAAATATTACTCTAAAGTAGGCTCCCGGTACTCAAGAAATTGATGGTATTCAATGTATAATTGCCCTTAAAGAAGGGAATATGACTCAAATCTTTTTTGTTTTTTTTTCCCATTTTTATACAGACCTGATAAACTGCCTTTTTTATTTCTTGGGAAAACTTTGTGACCCATTAGTACTAAAGGTTTGGCCTTTATACTTGTTGATGGGCTTTGTAACAAAAATAACTGGCAACTTTTTCATTTTTTTTTATTCTTTGGTTTTTAAAAATAATCTTGTTTTAATGGTTTCTTTTTACTTTGGTTTCTCTTTTGCCCGTGGCTAGCATCACCCCCCTGATATTCATTCATTCATTCATTCGTTTTTTTCATTCATTCATCAACAAACGGTTGAATCTTTTTGGGACTCACTTTCTGAGTTGTAAAATAAATCGAATTAATTCCAAAACTTTTGGTGTAATGATACATCGTTAAACAAATTAAATCACAAGACATTTGGGGCTTCAACAGACCTTCACTAAAAATTTAACTTTAAAACTCTTCTTTTTTGGGGGCCCTTCCCTGACTTCAAAAAATATGTTTTGCTCGGGGGGCTGCAGCCCTGGGCCACTGGTTTAGGTATTGACTAATAACTGTTTAAATCTTTTGGAAAAAAACATATATAAACTGGGGAAACAAGAGATACCTGTCTTTTTAATCTTTTTCAATGGAACCAAAGGGATAAGGAAAATTGTGGGCCGGGAAACCCAAAAAACATGGAAAATGGTGCCACAGGGGGGTTTAACGCGGGGCCCAAGGAAATGTGTTGGGTTGAAAATTTGCCCTTCAAATTTCCCCCTCTTTGGGGACAGGCGGGTTTTTTTGTGGGGAAAAAGGCAAAGAAAAGGAAAAGGGGAAAAAGGGGGCGGCCCGGAAAGGGAAAAGGAAGGGAGGAGGAAAGGAAGGAAAGGAAAGGGAAAGGGAAAGGAAAGGGAAAGGGAAGGGAAAGGAAAAGGGAAGGAAGGAAAGGGAAGGAAAGGGAAAGGGAAAGGAGAAGAGGAGGAAAGGGGAGAGAAGAAAAAGAAAAAGAAAAGAAAAAAAGGAAAAAAAGGGAAGAAAAAGAAGGAAAAAGAAGGGGAAAAGGAAAAAAAAAAAGAAAAAAAAAAAAGAAAGGAAAACCTAATCATGCATATAAAATTTTTGTAAAAAATAATAGCCCTTTTAAAAAATTTTTTTTAAAAAAAAAAGCTCCCTTAAAAAA